>JAZHFQ010000717.1:0-288099 GCA_038387885.1 Spodoptera picta | reverse complement strand
AGTAGTGATGATTCACCGGTTCTGGCTCACGCGTTTGACAGGTCAAATCCGGGAGAATCAGTCGCACCAATCCTAAAAAAAAAAAAAAAAAAAAAAAAAAAAAAAAAAAAGGTTTTGGCATGCTCTGATCACGTTTCTGCAGTCCTTTTTTGCGTAGGATGCGTGGTTCTGGAGTTATGCAAATCAATTGCAAATCCATTTATTGTTATCTCATTCATTTCCGGTGCTCCTGACCCTCATCAACGCTCCATTGTTCTTATCTATACTTCGAACACCCTTTTGGCGTTCTTATCTATTACTCACTGGTAACCCTCATTATCTTTCATTTCCTATGTCATCAATAAAACACAATCATTCATTTTAATTTTCTAATTAATTTATTACTTTTTTCTACAAAATATGAGTGGAACATCTCATCCACAAAAATATCATTGTACAGTGTGTTCCCTGTAAATATGTTCGTAAAACTATGCATTGAACATCCCTGAAACTTAAATAGCAAATACATTAAGCAATATTCACCACAAACTGAAGTCCAATCATTCTGAATCCTATCAACATTCCAGTCCCATCTCTTACAATTCCTTTTCAAAAACTGAAGATGATATCGCTCAGGTGTTCGTCCATATGAATCAAAATATTGACCGATGCCATTCGCATCGATATGTACAGCTATCCAGTGTGACCCTGGTTTATCATCCGCATCCAAATTGCATATTATATACGTTGGTACATGTGTATACATAGGTAGTCTATTAGCAGCATAAACATTATTTTCTAGACTGACATGAATCTTTTTCATATGCTTTTGTAATTCTAGTGTGTCCATGATATTACTGTTATTAACAAATTATTACAGTACTAATCTATTCAATGGTTGTCATACGAATGTTCAATTATAGTGATTTGTAAATATTAAATATCGCATTCTTTTGGGAATCACAAAACAAGTTCATGCCTGTTGCGATGTGCGATAAATTTGTTGACTCATAGAGTTCAGATAAGAATGGTGCTATATAAGATCGAACAGTTGCAGTCATGCAGTCAGTCTATGGTCGTTTGACCACAGTGGATTGTGTACGTCTACCAATACTACGTTTGTGTTACTTACTTCAACGCATCAATGGTCATGGAGGTAAGTGTTTATTCTATTGACAAACTTACTTGTATTTCTGTTGTTGTTTCCTAACGTGTGTGTGTCAGATTAAGTGTAAACAAATTGATATTAACGTGATAACTCTGTTGTTGCAGAGATCATTCAACTTCGCAGACGATAATGAAAATACCTATAAACAGTATTACTACTCGCCACTCTCTCCCCAACACGAAGAAGAGAGTGATGACATCGTCGTTATTAACACAGACGATGGAGGAAAAAGGAAATCGCAACCGATTGATCAATTTTTTGAAGTGACACCAAAAATAAAAAGGAAGAAGCTGCTATCGTCGACTGTGGCACGAGCTGCTAGAGATGGCGTATCATACATCTCTACAAATTCTGACGACGGAGACCAAGCGACGCATCTCATAAAAATTGAAATGTATGATATGAAGAAACTATCCAAGATTCCAATTAGTGATCACTGGAAGCACGCTACCACGAGGATTAAATATTACGTAAAGAATAATAAGGATAGCATCTACGACAACACAAACGGTCTCGTATACAATATTACAAAGACAATAGCAGAAAGTGAAAAAGTTAAAAAATACTTTTTTAACAATGACACTCATTAGTGGATTAGTGAATGTGATTCTGTTTACTTAAAGTACTTCTGTGTACTCATTAGATCCAAGGAGCTGTCGCCTTGTGATGCTGAGAGAAAAACAATAGCAGAAGGAAGAGATGAGTGCGGTATACGTGTACAGAACACTTCATGGAAAAACAAAACTACAAAATTGATTGGAGAAGAAAAAGTGAAGAATATGCAGTACCTAAGAGCTGAATATCCATTTTTCAGTTCAAAATCTAGACGATTGATGAGTTTCGAAAACTGGCCTCTCGTTATGCAGCAGAAGCCTGAAGATCTTGCAGAAGCCGGTTTCTTTTATACTGGCTATGGAGACAGGACCAAGTGTTTCCATTGTGGTGGTGGTTTAAAAGATTGGGAAGATGACGATGATCCTTGGCAGCAGCATGTTCAGTGGTTTAGTCAATGTGCTTATGTAAAGTTTAAACTCGAACAGTGTTTTGTTTAAGATTAAATAGGGGAGGTATATAAAGAAATAAAAAATAATATATTGCATATAATTTGTTTTATTAATTTTATAATGTTACATTTAGTTACACACACACAAAAATGCATTAAGCATTACACATATATCTAAAACACAACACACATTATAATCCTAACTACTATAGTCTACAGTAACATTTCGATTTTTATCTATTTCAATAATATTGTCAAACTCAGCATAAACAATACAGTTAATTGTTTGTATTAGTGAGGATTCAAATCGTACTTCTAATCTTACACTACCATGCTTTATGAGATTCCAATGGGCTGATGAGTTAGCTGATAAATCAGGAGTTAAATCAAATGCTAAAAGACAGTAACCTTTGGCATACTGTTCACGAGAGATTGCATTTCCTTCATTAAGAAAGTGAATACCAGTCCCCGAGAATAGAGTATGATATGCTGATGTAAACATATTATTATTAAAAGATGGTTGCAAAGCTTTGGAAGGTATTTGTTGACCATCAATATATAAGCTGAAAGAGTTAATACCATAGTTTTCAAAGTTAAATGGATTTTTAGTAAGTGAACCATTAAATGCGGAATTATTCACAAAACCAATAATACATCTTTTGGGTACCTGTCCTAAGAATATATTATCAAGAGTTTTCCCTTGAACACCCGATGGAATAGTTAAAACTTTAACTTCAGCACGAGTTATAGGATATTTAGCAGTGGTAGAAGCTAAAACTTTCTGATGTGCGAGTAATACACTTGGATTAATTCGTGCTCTTCGAACAATAAGAGTTGCATCCGTAATGCAAACTTTAAACTTTACATCATTTGATCCAGCAATTAAATTAAAACTCTCTCTTGACCGAACTAATTTTACACTCATTTCAACGCCATTAATTAAAAATTTATCTTGATTGAAAATATCACCATGAAGATGACCAATCATTTCTACTTCCCTGCTTTCATTAACTAATTCCTGTCTTTTAACAAATCCAATGTTTTTACCATCTGTGGAATCCATTTTTCCTGCTGTATCATCATACCAAAGACTACAAGTAAGATGAGATTGTTTAGCAGCAGGTGCATAGTTTAAAAGGGTTTCCATGTATGCTCGATAAGCATAGGTATTATTAGGTGGTGACACAAGTTTTTGGTTTAAATAGATATCGAGTTGACTAAAAAGTGAATGCAACCAATTATTTACAGGTGCTACTGCTGTAGCTGATATCAAGTTTGTTGAATCTTGATTTAATACTTTTGCCTTTATGTGGAGTAATGTATGAGACAAATCTATGTAGTCATCGCCTGTTCCAGGAACTTGAAACTCGATAGGTCCATCATCAGCAAGAGATGAAATTGGTTTATAATGAATCCACAATCCATTTTCAATGCTTGTTTGTGTAGACGGTAATGCAAACAAATCTAATTCTGACTTAACGCACTCACAAGAATGATTATGAAGGAAAGACATACTTAATTTGAAAATATATCTTTGATGTTTTTTGGTTTTCGACCAAGTTTTTTCGTAGCTTTCACTTTCGCTGTTAGTGGTGGAATGAACGAGGCCAATCGTTTTCTTTTAGTTATATACCCAGATCCTGTCATGTTAAATCGATCAATTTTGTCATCAGCCTTTCGTTTTAAGTTCGTACTAACTTGCTTTAGACGATTTTTTATTGAGGCTTCCATAGGACGGGCTTGAACCATATCTGATAAAAGTCCTACTCCAGCATTTAATGCCTCCTTACCAACCACTCGAACACCACTTGAAAGTAAAGGTAAAACTGATCTAAATAACCCTCCTAAGAAGCTCCCAATACCATGACCACGTTGGTATGGTGAACCCTTATAAATTACTCCAACTCCTGATCCAGCTTGATGAGAATAATAATTTTCGTATGGACATTTATGATGATCCTGATGAGAATACATTATTATAATTTGTGGAAATGTAGTTTAATACACACGGTTCCAAACTGGAATGGGATTTTTTGTCCTGTGCTCGATCTTATATCTATTTCTAACGTATCGAACTCTCTTCGCATAACAGGTAAGTAGTGAGGTGGAGAGAAAATGTGCATTTTATTCGCACCATAAATGTATTTTGAAGGATCTAATGAAATGACTCTTAATAGCGGAGTCATAACATCACCCACAATCTGAGGATCGATAATATCGCAATATAGAAATAGTTGTGATGGTAACCCTAAGTGTAAATTAGCAGGACACTTCCCAAAATTTCTGTCTAGGAGATTTGTATTTGGTTCATAACCTAGTTGTAAACTTAATTTGGGTGATAATGTTATGGAAGTTATATTTTTATCCAAAACAGAAACAGACACAAATTTTGTTATTTCATCATAACGAAATTTCAAGTTCTCTCTGATACTATTTAACGTTTTTAAAATATGTTCAACGTTATCGTAGTTGGTAGCGGGAATATGTTTTTTGTAGTACACTGTTGATGGTTTATCTTCATTAGGCATTATCATGGTTTTTGTGATGTATACAACATTTTCATGATCTTGAACAGTAAACATGGTGCATGGATATTGAAACTCGACAACTCCAACCGACCATTCACCTTCTAATTTCATAGCTTTTGGTAATTTTGTTGAAAAATTTGTGGTCTTGTTATCAGGAAAGTATTCCATTGAACTATTGCTGAGCAAAGTTAAATAAAAACTTTCTTTATTCATATTTCTTGTAAACTAGAAGCTAAAATCCAACTGTTAAATTTATCTGGATAACCTCTCCACTTCACTAATACTTCTTTTCTGTTACCCGAATAACGAGTGCCAATTATTTTATCTATTTTATATTGTGAGGTGGGGTTGTAAGTGACCTTCTGTAATTCTCTTTCATAAAAAGTACCAACTATTGGTTCATTTTGTAAATCAGTTATTGTATAAACAATCCATGGAGATCTATCAATTATTGAAGATATAATAAATATTTCATCACTCCAATTGGATTCATATCCTTTTTGAAAAACATGTTTATATTTAGTTATTCGAACATAATCACCCACGTTGAAATTTGGTTTAGAATTTTCTAAAGAAAGTTTGTTTGATCCTCTATCATAAAGATTAGTCCAAACTGTCATAATATTGTTGGAACTTACATCACATGGGCACATCTTAATACTCGAGTGAATGCTGTGATTATAAGAGTATATTAAATCTTGTAAAACATCGACATATCTATAAGTATTATTATGAGTGAAATAACGCCACATTTTCATTTTTAGAGTTCTTTGAAATCGTTCAACAATACTAGCCTTAATATCAGGATTGTTAGTGGTATAGTAATTTATCTTTTTGGATTTAAAGTATTTTTGTACATCTTTTGAAATAAATTCTGTACCTTTATCAGATTGTATGTGAGTAGGTGTTGAATTACTTTCAGTAAATATACTTTCAAAACATTCTTTAGTTGTTTCTGAGTTTTTCTTTTTCATTGGTCTTGCAAAAGCATATTTACTAAATACATCAATAACACAAAGTATGTAGTTGAAACCATCATTATATTGAGCATAAGTTCGCATATCACTTAAATCAGCTTGCCACAACTCATTAATGTTTGATAGAATGTACCTATTACGCGGGAATTTTTTCCGAATGGGTTTATGTAGTGTATATGTTTCTTGTGATTGTAACCATTCCTTTACTTGCTTTTTATCCATTTTCTCCTTCATAGCTTTTGATAATTTATCAATACTACCAAAACCAGCGGGGTTAGATGGATCATAATAAATCCTGTTAATTTCTTCTAGTACGGGGTCCATTTTTCCCAATCGATCTTTTTACGTATTTTAGTTATAGATCTTTTATCTCCACTGCTCGGTGTAGAAAACTCTTGAACTTCAATCTCAGAGGTTTTGTTCAGATCTTTTGCTTGAAGTTGGTTAATAAACTCACATCTCTTTGGATTTCCAATATAAGTAAGTGGTACTTTAATATCTTTTAATGCTTTAGCAAATCTATCCCACCCTATCGGATCACTTTTTTTAAGGGTCTAAGTGAATCATTTATTAAATCAACAATATTACTTCCTGGAATTTTTTCATTATCAATTATGACTGTGCCTTCATTGTCCCAACGTATTTTACTTTTACTTATTCCAATTAAGTTTAATAATGACTCACCTTTTTTATTATAAGTTTTTGGAATTAAACTGAGTATTTGTGTTGGTGAATACAGTGGATTTGCTTCACTTTCTATACTTTTAATAGATCCTTTCTCCTCTAACAAAGATTCAGCATCAACTGAACTTTTTAGATCTCTATCTTTATTTTTAAAACCAATTTTAGATCCATTTGAATCTTCATTAGATGTATCAGAATAAATTGGTAATCTGAGTGGTTGACGATCCTCTTCGGTAAAGTGAAGGTATCTTTGTAGTGTTTGTAAATATAACATCCACTTCTTTCGGTCTTCCGTCTTACTATTCATAATATTTTGCATTTCAATATCTAGTCGAGACAAATTACTAGTAACCTTATTTTCTTGTTTTAATTTTTCAATCAATCCAGGTTCAATAAGTATCATTTTCTTAGCATTTTCCATGTTAACTGGCTAGTCCACTTACTAATCCACTCAATATTGCACCTAATATTATTGGTAAGAAAGCCCCTCCTTTTTGTATAATAATATTTTTTCTTAGTTTATGTGTACACTTATGCACCAGTTTACGGAGTATATTTTTGTGTTTATTCAATTTTTGTTTATCTTGATCTTTGAGAGGTATCTTTCCTTGTAAAACGTTATGAATACATTCACAAATACAATTTATTTCTTCTTCATCACACGTTTTAAGTAACGCTCTTTGATATTTTGGTTTAAGCGTATGCAAAGCGTTTAGCAAATGTTTATGCGTGGTGAGTCGACGATGCATCATTTAGAAATGATTTGAATTGTTTGATTCTTGGTGTATTTAAACTCTTTCGTGGGGACGTAGACTGTGCAGTAACCATTAAATGGGAATACATTTGTCTTGATACGACAAAAATCATTTGTATTCTGTTTTAAATCTATCATTAAATATCCATGCGCTTCGAAAGTTGCATCCCTGTAGGCGTCTTCAATGAATTTTGGGTTATCTGGTGACACTTGACGTGCTAAATATCTTATTTGAGTTTTATCTCGAGGGTTTTTAAAATAAATTATATAACTTGAGTTTAAAGAAATGTCTCTTTGACCTTTACCTTGATGAAATAAATTTTGTGTTAAATAAAATACACTAAGATTCCTGTGATGACTACCTTTTGTAAATATATCCACAATTCTTCCATCAGACTCTCTCATTAGATCATCAATAATAATAAGGTGTGGGTTTTCACCATCAAACATATTAAGATTTGGAATTCCTTGATGATAGTTAACATTTGGTAAATTATATAAAGGCTGCATTTCATCAAAGCACCATGTGATCTGATTAAAATCACAATTACATATTTCTTTAACTGATTTTATGAAATTTGTTACAAAATTTGACTTCCCACATCCACTTGGTCCTGCCACAATAGCAGTAAACGGATGGATAAAGTGATACATTTCACACGTCTAGAGTTTTAAAGGGATGAAATAAAAATGAAAATGTCGGTGTAAAATTACTATATATTGACAAAATTATATACCTAAAACATATAATTTGCGAAAAACAGAATGTTTTGTATACTATTTCTAATACATTTAGTACTTATCAGAAATAAAAACTACAATTATTTTTTGCACTATTTACAATCAAACAATAAATTTTAAATGAACTATTATATAATATTATAGTAATATCATAATTTTGCAATCAAAACAAATTTTGTATATACACACAGAAATAAAAGTATTACACTTAACGTAATTTATAATGTCCCCAAGCCAATGTATCAATGTTGTTGTCCATAATACATCGTTTGGTATCATTATATGACAAAGATGTTTTATTTATTTTTTGTGTAAAAATAGTGTGTTTGATTGACTTAAATCGAAGCATACTACAATATAATACATTTTTATTAAACAAACACGATTTGTAATTTTCCATATTCATTTTTTTGGTAACACTTTTGTTAACTCCTTTTGCTTTTGCTATAAATTTATCTTCTATTTCTAAGGCATACATTTTTGATCGCAACCCTACAAATTCCTTCAATACTTTACCATTATTCTCATCTTTAAAAAAACCTAACTTTTTTTTATTTATTTTTGGATATCCGTAAATATTATTTTCCGGGTAATCTGATGTATCGAAATAGTGAAGTAGATCTGGTTTTATATCCTCATAAAAATTATCTGTAAAAATTTGATATATCAAACTATCGGTATCGGTGTACAATAACTTAATTTTATTATGAAACTTTTTAATCATGTAGTTATAATGAAATTCATACATAAGGGTCTTAGATATATCTAAAATACAAAATCCTAAATAAATCGGTTTATCATAAATTAACTTTGTTTTCCGTAATTGTATTGCGACTAAATGTTCTGAAAATATTGATAAACTATGGAATTCTGGTTTTGCAATCCAATCCTGAGCACCTAAAACTTTACCACGATTATCCCAGTGAGTTAGTAGTTTAACGTTTACTCTTTTTTCAATATTTTCCATAGTCTTACCGAAGACAGAATTATTCATTAATTTAAAAAAGTCTTTTTCAAAGTTTGATGTAGCTAACGTTCTCAAACTAGTATTTAAGTCTATGTATTTCTTTAACCAAGAACTCTGTTTAAATTTTAAAATTCTATGTACTTTCATTAATTTAATCCCCATTTCAACGCATTGTTTTAAATTCCTGTAATGAATGATGTATTTATTTTTATTATTTAAATTAGGAACTAATTTAGATTCTTTAGTATTACCCACACATATGTTTTCAGGACATAACGGAAAGTCAGAATGCAAATCATGAAGTTCATCAGGATATTCCAAATCAACTTCTAAAACATAACCGAAATCAGAGTTATCCGAAACATTATAATCTGTATTAGAATCTACCCATTCAAAACCACCAACAGGAAGAGATTGAGACATTGCCCAACCATATAAATTATTCGCATCAAAATATGTGAGATATGAATTAGGTTTTTCGCTATCATAATCTTCCATGAATTTATTATTTGCTCTAGCAAAACGATTGCTACACTGAGATATACCCCCTCTAATACCAGCTTTAAAAAAAGCAACTTTGTCATAGTCTGTTAATAATTCTAATTCTATTTTTGTAAATTTTAACATTGCATCCCAACTTAAACCTGGGGCAGTATAGTAATGAGCAGGATCTAGTCCATAAGTTTTTATACAAAGCTTTCTAAAGTTTTCGAATACATCAGTCAAAAGTAAAACATCAGTTTTTAAATATAAATTGGAATAATCAGACATACTACTACACTTAAAATGTTGCCAAATATCTTTTGCGTGATTATAATCATCATTTGAAATATTTGAATCTGTGAGTGAACTATAAAATTGGTGTTGATCAGGAAGTGATGGATGTTTCAAGCAATCACTATTACACATAAATTCATAAGGATAAATACCTTTCCGTCTTAAACGTGAAAAATCTTCATTATTAGGATAGTTCCTTTTTAATTCTGTAAACTGATCATCATTAAGATTTTTAGCTAGTTGATCTAAACTACACGATAAAAATTTCAGTGAATCTACGAATCTTAAACTTACTGGTTGATTATTTATTGTTAACTGTTTTGAAAATGATATGTATCGTTCTTTGTTTTGTGGAATAACTTCAACTTTGTTATCATCGAGGTTTAATGCATGGACAATGAAATGAGCATCGTAGTGACTGAGGTTATGTAAAAATATTGGGATATGACGAGGGGTTCTGTACTTAGAACTACACACTTGATGTGCAACACCCCTAAAACTACCAGTGTGCCAATCAAAATCGTAAAAAAGATCTTCATTTAACTCAGTTTCACAAATATGACATATGTTTGAATTTGAAATTTTAATTTTCTCTTCATCTGATAATGGAACGGGACATTTTTGGAAACTATTTTTTTTAACTATTGCTTTCACATCTTCACAAAGGCGATTCATAAACACTTGTGCACAGTTTGACCCACTATATGTCTCATATTTTGATAATCTGTTATCATATGAACATTTAATGTAATATCCAAAACTATACACTTCATGTTTTTGAATATTAATTGTACTAGGCTTGGATGGATCGTTACTACATGATTCTATCGGATTCAAAAATGCCTCAAAGTCTGCATAAATCACAAACGGCATTTCCAACTTTTTCGCGAATTTATCAAATTTTAATTTATTATTTGAGGTTGCTTTACCAAACCAATCCTTTTTGGAATCCACACCGTTTGGTAATTCTGTACAAATGTGCGCGCAATCATATTGTTGATGGTTATTAAGTCTTTCCTTTGATGGGAAATGAAGTAAACATGAATCACATATACAAACTGCATGATGTTGTCTTGATATTTGTGAACTTACTAATCGCGATAAGTTTTTAATATAACAGTAATGATTGTTAGTACCATTCGATATATATAGTAGGTTAATATGATTAGGTGTACGACATTTTGATAAATATAAAGGACCTACAACAGAATTACACTTTTTTTCTTTATTATACTCTAAACCAAAAACATTAATACTAATATTGTTTAATTTCTCTACTTTTGATATATCTGCAATTTTAACCGGAAAAGAAATACCAGTAAATTTTAATTTATTTCCATGAATTGCGTAAGATGCTACCCGATCTACATTTTTACATACAGGATATAAACCGGAGAGTAATGCCCATTTGAAACACATATTATCATTATTTTTAACATTGATTACAGCTTTTTTTGATTTAATATCTTGAGGAAGGTTGATGTATGAACTACCACGTAGGGGGTTGAATTTGTTAACATTCATATCTATGTATTTAATTTGATTAAGACTCCAACCACTATCTTTTTTTTCAAATTGACAAATTTTACCGACTACTGTGTCTATTAATGATGAATAAAAAATATTTAAGTCATCTCCTTGACATATTATGTAATTAAACGTTTGAAAATCAAACGTATTTTTAATATCTTTAGTTTGTTGTATGAAATCAGCATGCAATATGAAGTTTATTTTACAAATTGTGTGTTGTTGAATACATTCATTTATCAAAAATAAGATATCGATTTTTAATGAATTTAAAAACGATTCCGGCGTTTCAAAATATTGCCCTGATTGATGTGTTTTACTATTAATTCTATATGTTAAAATTCGATTGCCAAAAGCGGTTTCAACAACTGTAACATTCGTTAATGAATTATGTGATTTTAAAAGATTATTTTTATGTGTATTGCTTTTTAAATGGTTGTTTAAATACCTTTTATTAATATAAACATGACATTTATCACATTCCACCTTATTGTTGTCAACGTCATTGGTTTCAATTGATGATGTAGAAGCTCCTTCGTCAAATTTTGCTTTCTTGGTAACCTTATTTTCATCGGCAGTGATACCTTGTTTGATACCTCTTCCAACTTGTTGTTGGCTGTAACAAAAAAGAAAATTGTTAGACAAATCTTAAAATAAAACATTAATACAATAATATTTCTTATTGAGTTTGTACTTCTAATACTTACATCAACGTTGTTTCAACCATCAAACATTGATTATACAACTCATCATCATACGATGAATTGAACAGTTCACGCTTCTCCATTTCATCACAAACTTTAGACAGCTCCTGATTGAATTCACTGTTGGATTGTTCTATATTCTCCTCAATGGGTGCGGAAAAGAAAGAACTGATGCATATTTCACTGAAGTTTTCCATTTTTATAATAAAGAAAAAAGTATGTAGCACAGTAAGTAACAGTTAAGTGTTTTGCTAGGAAAGTCATCTAAAAATCTAATGAGTACACAGAAGTACTTTAAGTAAACAGAATCACATTCACTAATCCACTAATGAGTGTCATTGTTAAAAAAGTATTTTTTAACTTTTTCACTTTCTGCTATTGTCTTTGTAATATTGTATACGAGACCGTTTGTGTTGTCGTAGATGCTATCCTTATTATTCTTTACGTAATATTTAATCCTCGTGGTAGCGTGCTTCCAGTGATCACTAATTGGAATCTTGGATAGTTTCTTCATATCATACATTTCAATTTTTATGAGATGCGTCGCTTGGTCTCCGTCGTCAGAATTTGTAGAGATGTATGATACGCCATCTCTAGCAGCTCGTGCCACAGTCGACGATAGCAGCTTCTTCCTTTTTATTTTTGGTGTCACTTCAAAAAATTGATCAATCGGTTGCGATTTCCTTTTTCCTCCATCGTCTGTGTTAATAACGACGATGTCATCACTCTCTTCTTCGTGTTGGGGAGAGAGTGGCGAGTAGTAATACTGTTTATAGGTATTTTCATTATCGTCTGCGAAGTTGAATGATCTCTGCAACAACAGAGTTATCACGTTAATATCAATTTGTTTACACTTAATCTGACACACACACGTTAGGAAACAACAACAGAAATACAAGTAAGTTTGTCAATAGAATAAACACTTACCTCCATGACCATTGATGCGTTGAAGTAAGTAACACAAACGTAGTATTGGTAGACGTACACAATCCACTGTGGTCAAACGACCATAGACTGACTGCATGACTGCAACTGTTCGATCTTATATAGCACCATTCTTATCTGAACTCTATGAGTCAACAAATTTATCGCACATCGCAACAGGCATGAACTTGTTTTGTGATTCCCAAAAGAATGCGATATTTAATATTTACAAATCACTATAATTGAACATTCGTATGACAACCATTGAATAGATTAGTACTGTAATAATTTGTTAATAACAGTAATATCATGGACACACTAGAATTACAAAAGCATATGAAAAAGATTCATGTCAGTCTAGAAAATAATGTTTATGCTGCTAATAGACTACCTATGTATACACATGTACCAACGTATATAATATGCAATTTGGATGCGGATGATAAACCAGGGTCACACTGGATAGCTGTACATATCGATGCGAATGGCATCGGTCAATATTTTGATTCATATGGACGAACACCTGAGCGATATCATCTTCAGTTTTTGAAAAGGAATTGTAAGAGATGGGACTGGAATGTTGTTAGGATTCAGAATGATTGGACTTCAGTTTGTGGTGAATATTGCTTAATGTATTTGCTATTTAAGTTTCAGGGATATTCAATGCATAGATTTACGAACATATTTACAGGGAACACACTGTACAATGATATTTTTGTGGATGAGATGTTCCACTCATATTTTGTAGAAAAAAGTAATAAATTAATTAGAAAATTAAAATGAATGATTGTGTTTTATTGATGACATAGGAAATGAAAGATAATGAGGGTTACCAGTGAGTAATAGATAAGAACGCCAAAAGGGTGTTCGAAGTATAGATAAGAACAATGGAGCGTTGATGAGGGTCAGGAGCACCGGAAATGAATGAGATAACAATAAATGGATTTGCAATTGATTTGCATAACTCCAGAACCACGCATCCTACGCAAAAAAGGACTGCAGAAACGTGATCAGAGCATGCCAAAACCTTTTTTTTTTTTTTTTTTTTTTTTTTTTTTTTTTAGGATTGGTGCGACTGATTCTCCCGGATTTGACCTGTCAAACGCGTGAGCCAGAACCGGTGAATCATCACTACTTCTATGGTCAAAAATGCGCGGGTCGGAAGTTCCCTCTGAGGTTGTTGGTCTGATGGCATACTGGTATAGTAATCAGACCAACAGCGTCAGATGGGACACTGCAATGTCGGATCCATACAGACTGTCATGTGGTGTGAGGCAGGGCGGGGTGACCTCACCTGACCTCTTTAACTATTATGTCAATGATTTGGTCGTGGAACTGAGCAGTATTCCCGTCGGACTGAGATTGGATGGCAGATATGTCAACAATCTGAGCTATGCCGACGATATGGTGCTGCTCAGTCCTACGATCAAGGGGCTGCAAAGGCTAGTTAGTGTTTGCAAGAGGTATGCGCGAGAGCACGATCTTGCTTACAATGTAAGGAAGACGGAAATGGTCGTCTTTGGATCGAGACAGGGGCCCGGAAATGTGCCGGAGCTGCGCTTAAATGGGCATACTGTGAAAGTTGTTCAGCATTTCAGGTACCTGGGTCACATTGTAACCTCCAACCTGAAGGATGATGAAGATATAGAGCGACAAAGACGAGCTCTGTGCGTGGTGGGCAATATGATCGCCAGAAAATTTTGTAGTGCTGCGCCTGACGTGAAAGTAACACTGTTTAAATAATTTTGTCAGACGTTCTACACGTGTCAACTCTGGACTAATTATATAAAAAAATCGCACAATGCCATCAGAGTCACATACAACAACGTCTACAGGCAACTCATGGGACTACCGAGAGGTTGCAGCGCTTCGGGGATGTTTTTTGACGCTCGTATTGACACCTTTAATGCCATACAGCGCAAAAGGATAGCCTCCTTTATGTCCAGAGTTGGCATGTGTAAGAATGGTATTGTTAGGAGTTTGGCTGACCGCCTGCATTTGACTGCCACGTACAGACGATGGTTGGCTATGGTCACCTAATTTGCATTTTTTTCCCAATTATTATATTATTAATCAATTTATTTACATATACAATTATTAATTTGAATTTTTATTTTAATTTTTTTATTTTGTTATATTTTATAATTCTATTTGTATTAATCAACTACTGTGCATGTAACTATGGATCTTAGAGTCTGAAATAAAGAGTTATTATTATTATTATTATGTATGTCTTTACCATTCACGGGACCACAGGGTCCCGGTCATTTGGGAGGCGTACGAGGGGCCGAAGCCAACTGCGCAGAGGCCCTTTAGACAACTTTAATCTAAATGTAATGGAGACACAAACCGGCGACTATCCCTGTATGCACTATGGAAATGCACCCAAGGACAGTCCCCGGTTAGTGTAGGACTATTGTGAATAATGGAAAAAAAATGGTAGGGCTATGGATGGGTTGCTGTGGACTGGTAAATTGGGAACTATGGATGACTATGGCACCTGCCGAAACAATGTAATTTTTACACGTAAAAATGGCAGGCGGAGACTCGCCAACTCACCGACCGGGCCCCGGGAATGGTTGCTAGATATAGCAACATAGGGGCAACGAGAATGTGAGTGGCTGAAGGGTGAAGAAACTACCACCGCTTTCTACTCAGATCATCTGCTCCAGCCGAAGCCTCCTGCATCCCTGGCCCACTCGCGACTTACGAATAGTTTCTTACCCTCCGAGCAGGATCACTGCTCTCGCGACTCCACTCTGGACGGCCAATGAAGGCAAGCCAGAGGTGGGAGACCTGTTCCTTGTCATTGTTCACTCCAGCCAGCCAATTAAGGCAAGCCGGAGAAGAAGGAACGGTGACTTCTCCCTGGAGCACTCGGGATGATAGTAGCCCGCGGGATCACTAATGCCCGTCACCTCGCCTCAAGGTGCCCTGCGGGCTTTTATTAATTTGTGGTAGGTATTCTAAATTTTAGTGTTCTTTCCTGATTTAGGTTTTGTTACGGGGCTTATGGAAATCTAGAACCGACTTCGTAAGCTAAAACCTAAGAGGCAAGGTGGACAAAGAAAGGGATCTTGTAAATGTATAGAAGGGATCGAGGTAGGGCATTACAAATTATTTAATTAAAAGAAGATAAATGAATTGTGATTACAATTACCATGTTAGTAAAACATTATAATGTTTTTGTGGCTCGGAGGTTTAAGATGCCTGCTTCTCATGTACACGAGTATGGTTCGACACCTACCAATGGCAAAGACAAGTATGTATGATTACCAATGTAACCTTTTCGAGTTATATGCACTTTCTAAGATCTCTTAGATACCACTGGCAGCCGGTGACAGAAAACGTCACAAAGAAATATGCTATTATAATTTCTAATTATTAATTATAAGCACATGTTTTCAATTGTAAGCGCATTGAGCAAGCGTGTTGTATAATGCTCAAACGTTCTCAGTGTAAGAAGAGGCTTCTGAGAGCGTTGTCACTTATAGGCTGTCCATGTGCAAATCCGTAAAACATAATACGATGTGCTGACGACAGATACTTTATCATTATATTTATTTATCTATGGATTTAATAAGAGCAGCCAATTAAAGAATTATCCATTTCACAGATTAGGATATGCTGTGCTCTCTGATTAACCTGAACCTTTTGAACTTCGATCTTAGACTAGTGCCAGCAAAGCACAGAAATTCTGACTCTCATGTAGAAGAGACTAGAGAAGAGACTGAGAACTTTCGCTGTTTAAGCATTGATAAAATATAATAATTATCTAACAATTACTTTTTTTTATTGTGTTCTGGCTTCGCATCAACCGCTTTATTTATCTGGACTTCCCTATGGTTGACTGTCAGAGATGCCTCAAGGCATTAAGGCTACCATTCACTAATATTTTTGTGAAGAAGAAATAAATTAAATTCTTTTCATATTCGTCATATTCGTGTGGTAGACTTTAGATAAATATCGTTAAAAAAAATTGCCTAAATATGTTCTATAGTATTATCATTTTTGTCAAATGTAGTCTCAAGATAATTGTGCGTACAGTGTACCAACGAAGTTTGTTAAAATGTATTTCAAGTCCAGTTATCTACAACAATATCTTTATGGCTTTTTTCGGAAAAAGCTGGCAATAAAACCTCTATTTGATTATGGAAATGGAATTAAAAAGAGTTTTCGGTTATAATATTTTCTAAAACTTATTAAGGTAGGACACATTAGCATATTCTAGTTAAATATTTGTCTTTATTATTTTTGCCTTTCAAAGCATTTTGTTCATGCATGACCCAAATACATAGTCAGCAAGATAAAAGCTTACGATGCGATTATGTTCGGAGGGCTTGTTAGAAAATTGTGTTGTTAGTAAACAATGTTATTTGTGTCATGAAAATAATGTAGAGGTAATTCAAGTAATTCGTACACACTAAATTATTTAAACATTAGATATTTGGTATATGTAAAAAACTCCTAACTGGGTTTCCGAGATTGCTTTTTTGTACGACTAATAAACTAAGTAACGATTCCAGTTTCAGAGTTAGGAACACACACTACTCATAACGTGCCCCTCGATCAACATCACCCTCGATCACCTACGTGTGCATTGGTTTCAAGACAATTTTCCAGTTATTTACACTGGTCTATCAACTAACAACACAGTTAACGTTTTATTACGTATCTATTACAAAAATTATTCATCAAACTTTGACAAAAAACATAACATAACATCGCGCCTTTTATCCCCGAAGGGATAGTCAGAGGTGCACATTATGCCACTGTATAATGTAACACCCATTTTCCACTATTTATGTTATGAGTCCCATGTAATAGGGGGTAAGCCTATTGCCATATACCGGACATAATTCCAGACTCCGTGCTACTGCTGAGAATTTTTTAAACTGTCAAACACCAAGCGGTCACCGGTGACCGCAACCTATTGTTCTATAATTGTGTCTACAAAACCGGTACTCGACGAGTTAATACCCAGTAATACTTTTCCCGACCCAGGAATCGAACCCGATACCCCTTGCTCGATCGCACTTGGAACCACTCGGCCAACGAGACAGTCAAAAACCTCCAAGAAAAAGACCTCGGACACAAAAACCCAACTAAAATACGTCCCAAAAATAGTCGGGAACAGTAAACAGTGTTGAGTTTTCACAAAAAGCCAGTAAAAGCTTCAGTCAGACCACTAATTAAGTTCGGCTAAAAAAGGGTCGAGGGCAGATGTGACCAAATTGTCAAGTTGTCGCGTTATCTCAGATACGGAACGACGGATAAAGTCACAGGTGAAATGTGCTTTTCGGATCAGAAAATGGATATAAAGTTAAAGAATTACCTAAATCTTCCAGAGGGGTGAAATCTTCCAGAGTAGATAATACAGAAGCTATCAACGTTACTGCTGTTTTCGAAAATCCTCCATAGCTTGTGTGCTATCCGTCCATGCAACCATGACAGCCGTTATGTTATGTTTCCTTGGAAATAGGACTCTTCTAAAAATCTGTATCCCTGTCTATCTCTTGCCACTTTCATCCAGTTAGAATTGTACAGTTAGCCGAGCGGTCGCAACTGCGATTGCCAGACAAGAGGTCTCGGGTTCGATTCCCGGGTCGGGCAAAGTATTACTGGGTTTTTTAAAATCTCAGTAGTAACACGGAGTCTGGAATTGTGCCCGGTATATGGCAATAGGCTCACCCCCTGTTACATGGGACTCATAACATAAATAGTGAAAAGTGGATGTTACATTGTACAGTGGCATAATGTGCGCCTCTGCCTACCCCTTCGGGGATAAAAGGCGTGATGTTATGTTATGTAATTGTACCCATTGTATGAAAATAGGCTCGCTTGAGAAAACTGTGTGCGATGTGCAACATGAGCAACAAATTGAGCAAAAATGTAACATTAACTGTTTCGGAAACCATGGTTGCCCCTCCGCCAAAATTATTATGTAATACTCATTTAGTCTAAATGGCTCCATAACCAAAAGCGTCTACCTTTCTACACTAAGCACTTAAATATCAAAATGCCACATAATTCGATACAAAGGACCGCCATTGCAAAACAAACCACAGTCAAGTTTTTGATCGACTTTTAATTTAGTTTTGAACATATTTAAATTCTTCAAATAACTGCTTGTCTCTCGCATTTCAAACATTCCAAGTTAAAAACCTATTTTCGTATGTCAGATGCCATTACCGAGTGAAATAAAAAACACTTAGCCGTCATTTTTCTTTTTACGATACATACAAGGATGTAATTTTAACGCTTTTATCCCATCAAAGGGTGTTTTATGTTGACGATAATGGGCGTTTTGTGCACTTTAACATTTAATAATATGTACATGTATTACAATAACATGAATGGAAAAAAAATAACTCGTTAAGTGAAGAGTCTGTTTTCTTACTAAGTCCTTATGAGTGGTATATCTATACCTTGACTAACTGAACGGCAAACTTCGTACCGCCTATTTTATATATATTTTCTGACCTTTTAAACCTTTCCTGGACTTCCACAATCATTTATTAGCCAAATTTAGCATCGTTCAGCCGTTCTCGAGTCGCAGCGAGACTAACGAATGGAAATTCATTTTTATTTATAAGAAGAAGACATGACGTGTCAAGGTAATCTTTTTGCCTTGCCTTTTTTGGTAATAGTTTTAACTTTTATAGTTATAATATCCGATGATGAATGAGATATAATACCCGATATGCTGAGGCTTATATTAGCCATCCATGTTTCATATATTAGACAGTTGTAGCTTAACTAACTGACAGGAATAAGCCAAAATTCTACAGCCAAGAAGACCATTCTACCTATAGGTATATATTGCTTTATTATTAAGATATTATAATTATCATACATTACACATATTAATATCCAGATATATCATACAACCTGGATGTATTTACCCATAATAAACCCTACTTATAAAAGTAAATTATAAAAATTACTCATGTTCTTGCGCCCAAATAGTAAAAAGTCAAAGTCAAATTTATTTCAATTAAACCATAATCTGGTACTTTTGAAGCGTCAACAAATACAAAACAAATAATAGTCTGTCAGTCAGTCCGCCAGTGAAACTAGGTGAAGCTAGGTGCTCTTTCCAAAATGTAGATTCGAATGGAGAAGACCGAGTAAGAAACTCCATCTGTGAATCTACCTACACTAATATTATAAAGAATAAAGATTTCTTTCTTTGTTTGAATCGAATAGGCTCGGAAACTACCAAATCGATTTGAAAAATTCTTTTACCGTTGGAATCTAAAATTACCCATGATAAGAGAAAACAGGGGACCGTGTAAAAATTTCGATAATGTAACCCGATGTGTGAACAAACTACAACGATAACTAGTTATTATTGCTTATGCTAAACCTCTAGAAATTATTGACATTCGATCAAAGTAAACATCGCTTTGCTTTCGATCATTAGTAGTGGTATAGAGGACATTCATATCAACGTAAATTATTTATATTTTGGACTAAGTACCCATGTTGACATTACATCATATTTAATTATTTCTTTTTGTATGCCTTATAAATGATCGTAGCATTTTAGTATTTTCTTTTTACAACTATTTTAAATTTTTTGTCTTATTACATTGTAATTTAATTTGCATGTCGAAAGGTAATATATATTGGGTCAATTACCTTCATTCCAACGTATATGTATACCTACATTATTAGCAAATAAATGATTTTTTTCTTTCTTAAAAGTCCACCATATCATATGTCTAACTATTACAGTTCTGTCATAATAACTACGTTTTTATCTAAAACATCGTGCCACCAACCAGGCGTTAATGAGAACTAAGTGTTAATTCCTGTATTAAATTAAAAACACTCGTATATCTTAATATACGAGAGTGAGCGACCGACACGCTAGACACGACCGAAATAACAGACACGACCAAAAGGACAGACATGACCGACACGACTGACGCGACCAACACGATTAACACGATCGACACTACTGACACGACTGACACGGTCGACACCACAGACACGACCGAAAGGACAGACACGGCCGACACGACTGAAACGACCAACACGATTAACACGATAGACACTACTGACACGACTGACACGGCCGACACCACAGACACGACCGAAATAACAGACACGACCGAAAGGACAGACACGACCGACACGACTGACACGACCAACACGATTAACACGATCGACACTACTGACACGACTGACACGGCCGACACCACAGACACGACCGAAATAACAGACACGACCGAAAGGACAAACCCAACCAGCACGACACATACGATTTGATTGTCTGTTTGTCGAATTAATTATAATTCAGTAAGAGTTGGCAGGTATATCTACTCTTTTACCTTTTTTATGACGAGGAGAAACATTTAAAAGACTAGGAGTGTGTGGTTTTTGCGTCACTAAAACCATCCTCCGCAGAAAGGGGCACCGGGTCCTTTAATAGACCTACTCCGGAGCCTCCACGATGTATTGCTGGCATATTCCAAGGGAGACGCGCGTGTCTTCCTTGAACCTAGCTGTCCACGGCAGCACGTGACCACTGTGCCGCTATCTTCCCCGATGCCACTGGATAAACATGAGACCCAACACTATGCAACCGTGACAAAAAAACAACAGCGACTAAGCCATTAAAAATAAAAATCATCGGATATTTAAATGAAAAACGATCCCTGGCAACATTAAAAAGTTAAATAAACAATTTCGCTTTCAATTTACGAGCGATCAAAGTCGTTATAAGATTAAATTGTGCAGTTTCGTAGGTCATTGATGGTGAAAAAATTGTAACGAAACGCTTAAGTGGAACGATAATTCATAAAGTTCTCGAGTTAAAGACACCTGCCACCGAAATACTTAGAAGAAGTGATGGAAAATCTCTGCCCTTTTACCATCTTCCTAAGTTAGAAAATATTCTTGACGTTTTCACATAGAACATTGTTTTTATTTGTGTTTGCTTATTTTTAAGTACCTAAATATTTGTTACACTTCTATTTTTTAATAACTTTTTAGAGGTAATATCAGTGTTGTTTACCTGTTTAATGACGCTACACAAGTCTTCAGTCGGTCTTAGTTTTACAATATTTTGTTAACAAGATAATCTTCTATTCTTTAATTGACTGATTTGCCTGTATAAAAGAAATAAAAACAAAATAGCTGCTTCATATCTCAAAGTCAAAGTCAAAATAATTTATTTCAATTAGACCAGAAGGGCACTTTTGAACGTCAACAAAAAAATTAAAAGTGAAGATATTTAACTTGACTGCCTCGTTGGCCGAGTGGTCGCAAGTGCGACTGCCGGGCAAGAGGTCTCGGGTTCGATGCTCGGGTCGGACAAAGTATTATTAGGTTTTTAAAAAATCTCAGTAGTAGCACGGAGTCTAGAAATGTGTGAGGATATGGTAATAGTCTCACCCTCTATTACATGGGACTCATAACATAAATAGTGAAAAGTGGGTGTTACTTATGTGTGCACCTCTGCCTACCCCTTCGGCTCGATTTGCTCAAATACTAAAGACACCAAACTTTAGACATTAGCCACTGAAAATTATAATATCTTTGTCAATAACACCATCTAACACAAAGTAAATAATACCTCTAGAGGCTAAGATGATAAGAAACTAATACTATCAACTATTGTGTAAGTACGAACAGGAAAGTTATGTACACTGCAATGAAATATGATCTCTAAGACCGTAGCCACAGAGTATCATATTTGATAAATGTTGGCAGAGTGTTAACCGTTGCTTACGCTACTAAAATTGCTTTCTACTCTTATGACTTGAAAATCTTGCTCCTGGATATAGAAGGTATTGTAAAAAACCTAAATAACCTAAAAATAATCTGATAAAATCCTAAATAACAGTTATTAGTGATTACATAAACTTTCTTACTTATGTCAGCTCCTGTTTAATATTTGCCAGATAACTTGAGTATAGCATTATGTCTGTTAAATTCCGAACTCCACGCTATAACTCAGATTTTTAAAATCAACTATACTCTATCTATTTTATGCTCAGCAATTAAATACCAATACATACATGTGTCCCTAATTATGTCCTAAACAAGATACCGTATACCTATGTGTAATAGTCTATCATAGCCGACGGCACCAATAGCTTACGGCCAGACTTTAGCACAACTTTAGCCTGCGTCAGCTGACAGCGGTCGACAAACTCTCTTTAAAATGCTTCATCAGTTATACCACCGTCATTTGTTTTACATAAAATGTATAAACTCAGAAGAGTTTTGCATAATTCTAAAGTTCTATAATTTTATCATGTTCAAAGTTTTCATGGGTCTTCAAGTTATTTGTTTTCATAGATATAAATAGTGAATGCCCCCAACAATCCTCAAATTCCTAACCCCCAGGCCGGTAACGCACTTGTAACGCCTCTAGTATTTCGGGTGTCCATGAGCGACGCTGATTGCTTACCATCAGGTCAGCCTAATGGTAAGCAATCAGCGTCGGTCTGTTCGTTTACCGGCTCATACCATAAAAAACAGTCGGTTAGAAGACGACATAATATGAAAATCTCTTACATCTATTACACCTTTCAACTTGCTCTCCATAATTTTCTATAGTGTTCATTATTCAATATTCACAATTATTTATTTATTTATTTATTAAGAGTTACCAACATTTGATTACACAACTACAGTAAGCATAATACAAGCAAGCAAAGAGGAATGAGCCTATGTGTAACAAACAATTACAGGTAACCACAACATTTACTGGTGCAAATATGTGTATATAAATTATATTGTCTTTTATTTCGAAAAATCATAGTCTAAGTCAATTAACAAACATGTACTACCAAACAAAAAAAAGTAGCTCCATAGCATTCCAAAAATTCAAAGTTGTTTTTAAAATGGCCGCTCTGTACGAAAACTAAAGAAGAGAAAAGTCCGTTAATTTATTCTTATGTTTTTGCCTGGAATCTTGTTTAAGGGCTACCATCTATCTTCATCTGTGAAAAAACATCGCGAGGAAAGACTGACGTGCTTAATGATGGTACATTCCTCAGTGATTTTGGAGAAAACAGGGTGAGTAGAGCTGGTTAATGGTAAACATTTTCTTTTGTACAAAATGTTTGGTTTCGATCATTTAAAATTTGTTGATGAAAGATAATGTCTTCTTAGGATTATCATTAGAGCTAGAACTGAAATGTTTAGTTTGATTATTATTAGCGTAAAGTCTTATATTTTGGTAGTTTTTGAAGCGCCATGATGCATTTATAAACTTGGCAAACATACTATATTTTCTCATTTTCACTAGTGGAAGTATTAGAATATGATTAGGTAGGTACAACATAACAGAAGAAATATATCTAACCACAAAAAATTCACATCCCGATAAAAATAACTAGCAATAAACCGTCACGTATGTACTGTGACTGTTTCTAGCCGACCCTAGGCTAAATGAAATTTGAGTTTTCCTAAATCAAGGAGGGGTTGATATCGGCTTACCCTTTCGTGGGAAATGGGCAAGGAACTGGGCTCCTCCTCCGCCCAGCTCTGTAGAGCTCGTCCATCTACTGGTCACTCTCCCACCGATTTCACGGGATGGGTAATTAATTCCCAATAAATAACATAACTTGTTTTATTAATTCATTCATTATGTTATTTATATTATTAAAAGCAAATACAAAAGATCAAGCGGGAATTCACGGGGAAAGGATCTATTCTAAATTATTTATATTACTAGTGAAATAAGAGGGCAGCAAAGGGAAAGGGAAGGCAGTGCACTCACAGGTGCACACTCCGGACATGCAAGGGAATAATACCAACAACTGATGGTCTTGCGTATGTACCTCCTCAACCCATTCCCCATTTCTAAACGAGTGTCTCGCTCACCATAATATATTTATGTCGTCGAAGAGTTTAGATATAGCATGGCCATTGCGGCGTTGTTAGGTTAAGACGAGGCACTTATATATTCACCCTACCGTCCTTCACGGACTAGCCTAAGCATAGCTTATTTTAAGCAAAACCCAGGAGTGCGCATACAACAAGCTGATACAGTGGAAAGTAATATTCCGATTTAGTTAAAAGGAATAAAGACAGAGATAGGATAAAACCCTAGCCTATAATAAAACCACAATCACATACCCGTTCACTGCTCTCACGCTGCTACTCACCAGACTTCCACACTACACACTGAGTTTACTTTGTGTTGCCGAATCCTAAGGATCAGTTCTAGTCTATCCTAGACAACCTTTCGTCTCCGCAGTCCAAGAGTAAGTGTCCTATCGTTTCCATAACATTTGTAACATCTCCTCGCCAAAAGCCATTTCCCAGGCCCCTGCAGTCCGGGTTTTATGACACCTTTTGTGCAATATCTTAATTGTTTCTAGGGACCTTTCGCAGGTCAGTATTATTGCAACCAGATGTGGCGTTTGGTATTGTGTTGTACGCCTAACGGCTCCACGTATTCTTAAAGATCATTTAACAAGTTACAACTCAATTGCCCATTAGTTATTTCTAGACGGGCTCCCATAAAATATAAAATGAATGACATAACACGTGGTTCATTGGAAAGTCAATACTCTAAAACATTGGGATGCCTTTTGTTTATATTTTTAGGGGTACCTGATGGACAGTCACAGTACCTACCCTAAAAGAAAAAAACTCAGTGTTTTCATTCAATAAGCTCGGAGCTGACATTAAATCGAATTCCACGTGTACACGTAACATTAAATTTTCTTTGGCAACACCGACAATACGGAATAACATTGGCACAATATTCTATTATCTCGAACCGTATACAATAATACGGAATTCCTGAGATTTCTAAAGGATCCTGTCGAGTTACTTCCAATATATAGTTTTGGTAGAATGTGAAATACGACGTTCACGTCGTGTTGCTAGATTCTCTTTTTATTTTCATACCAAGTTTGTAGGTACATGATCAACGAAATGAAAAACAGACGCAGAATTTTGTGTTTGCGAAAATGGATTCTGGTTGGATGACTTTTTTATGTTGCTGTATGAGAATGTCATCACGTAGGAACTCATAAATATAATATATTATTTTACAATTAGCTTAATCCATAACTTCATCTGCATTTTAATGTTACTCCTTAGTATATTAGCTACCTGCCAATAACAGTCCCGTCAAAATCGGTTCAGCCATTTCAAAGATTATCCGTATTGGATAAACAGACAGACAGACAGGTGGGTGTTACATTGTACAGTGGCATAATGTACACCTCTGCCTACCCCTTCGGGGATAAATGGCGTGATGTTATGATGAGGAGACAGACAGACAAAAATTGTGAAAAGTGTTATATTGGTATTTGTATCGTATGTATATTCATACACACGTACTCATTAGCGATTATTTCAATATTACAACCAGACACTACAATTTTATTTATCTGAATTGGGTTCAACATCTGGATAATGGAAGGTATCTTTGAAATATAATGTTATATTAATTACTGTTAAAGTCTAATCAGTAATTTATCTCATGATTTTAAAACATACTGAGGAAGCAAGTATAGAATGTATGGGCCGGAATACATTACTAAATTGAATTACCTAAAAGGTCATTTAACATTATACTTCCACTACTAAATACTGTTATTTCAATCAATCAATACAAATAAAAGTATAAATCTTGTTGTCCAACTAATATCTAGAGTGTATATTCATTTACCTTGAAAACATTCTTGGAAATTTCATTAATTTAACTATGTGCTAATTGGAAAGCTCTTTGGCGTTGATCCAGACCTATCAAATTTTCCAATATGCCATGAAAATGACTGATTAATTTAATCCAATAAAGCCTCTTTATTAAATGATTGGAAACGATATTTATTTCCAATAGAGTCCTGAGATAAATTTAATTATGTTATATTACTTACTGACGTAGCTTAGTTCGTTTGATGTTTGATCTAATATTGTATTGTTGGGAATCTTTGAAGGTAGAAGAAAATTTAGATCGGTATTAAAATGATTGTGGAGTGCATAACCGCTTCGAGATTCGTCAGACCGCCAATAGCAATATTGCTTTACTAGTTTTTTAGTTTGATGTTTCAATAATTTTGTTCGTCGTTCTAACTACATTTTTTTTTTAATTTTGCCGTTGTGGTTTTTTTATTAAAACATAAGTTTTCACCCGGCTTCCAATTGTATCTATTGGCTGCGCGGATAGTAGCGTCTAAAAAGTCTCTGAACTAGGTACTATAATGATCATATATGTTTAGAGTCTCGTCTCGAAACAAACTGGACAGTTCATTGCTATCAATTTTCGAAAAATTCTTCGATTTGAGTTTTCATTGTGTACCATAAAAAATATAGCATGTTTCCAACTAGATTGATGAACAGAATTGGTTGAAAAACTATCGTAGAATATTCTGTTATTAATTAAATACTTACTTTTATTATTTAGAGACCTAAAAATCATATTGAATTTAATAATAAAGATACGTATGTCATTTTTCGCATATCGTCGTCTTAAACGCACTCACTTCTTGATTTATATATAAAATGCGTAAGGTCTTAAAGAAACATTTATGCCTGTAATAAAGACTACCTTTTGAATTTAGAATAATAGTCCATAGAACATTCTGGAATGACTGGAAATGTAGTAAAAAAACCATCTAACACTGAATAATGGCCGGTTACAAGTAAGTAAAACATGCCAGATGCCACTAGACAAATTTTGAAGAAAACTACTTTAGCCTTCTGCCTTTTGGGAAATCGCCAATCGACCTTAACTTATCTATACAAGTACTGGCCACATTTTTTTTTATTTAAAATACTTTTTTCTTGTTTCTTGTTTTTAAATAACGGTATTCGAAACTTAAAATTAGAAAAGTTGTGAACGGATTGTGGTATCCGAAACTGGTACAGTGTGTTTGGTTTTGGTACAATATTGAATGGTATATATAGACTGCCTCTTTAGCCGAGTGGTCGTAAGTGCGACTGCCAGGCAAGGGGTCTCGGGTTCGATTCCCGGGTCGGGCAAAGTATTACTGGGTTTTTAAATATTCTCAGTAGTAGCACGGAGTCTGGAATTGTGCCCGGTATATGGCAATAGGCTCACCCCCTTTACATGGGACTCATAACATAAATAGTGAAAAGTGGGTGTTACATTGTAGAGTGGTATATTTTTATTTCTTTATTTATTTAATATGCTTCATGCACAAAATGTACAAAAAGGTGGACTTAATGCCGCAGGCATTTTCTACCAGTCTGACCTTTGGGTGATGCAGAGAAGAGTAAATGGTAGGTGCAAGAGGCAAGCAGTGATTTTATTTAACAATGAAAGATAAACTTATGTATTTCGGAGATATACATACATAAATAAATTTAATTATAATGTATACCTACACATGAGTACAATATGCCTACATACATACATATATACCTCTACATAATATATAAATATATACTTGCTTACTAGTACACAGTGGATAGTTAGCGCAATGATTCAGCCAACCTTTTTAGGAAAAGCTCACGTACTTTATGCTTAAAAGTTAGTCGAGTTGAGCCCATCCTGACATCCAGGGGGAGCGCATTCCACAGCAAAATTGCCTGTACGAAAAAGGATGAATGTAAGAAGTCAGTGCGATGAGTGGGACATTGGAGAAGACGGTTGTGAGAAGAACGAAGATTTTTACTGTGGTTTGCGCATAAGTATTGAAAGTAAGGGGATAGATAACTGGGTGAAGAAGGTGAAGAAAGAAAGGAGAATAGAGTGGTTAGCGCCCTTTGCTCCCTGCGCTGGCGTATGGGCAGCCACTTTAGTTGCAACCGATGTGCAGAAACATGATCGTATTTACGCTGGTTGAAAACTAATCGGATGCAGTTATTTAGAAGTCGGTCGAGCTTATTGAGGAGATCTGCATTCAGGTCGTAGTAGCAGACATCAGCATAATCGATGATAGGGAAAACCAAGGCCTGCACCAACATGGCCTTCTTAGCGGGAGGAAGCAAATTTTTTACGCGATACAGAGCACGCAATGATCCAGTTTCCCCCCTGCATACATTTGTGATTTGAGCATGCCACTTTAACTTGCAGTCAATATGCAAACCCAGATTTTTGATGTCAGTACCAAACGGAATTACTGCACCATCAAAGAGCACGGCTGGTAATGATGCTTGGTCTATTCCACCCAGCGTACGGGAGCTACCTATTATAATAGCCTGGCATTTGCCGGGATTAACTGATATACCGAATCTCTCGGACCAGTTCCTGATGGATACCAGGTCACCGTTCATCTCCGAGATCGCATCAGAGAGTCTGTCAACACTGGCCTGATAGTACAGTTGCAAATCGTCAGCGTATAGATGGTACGCACACTGAAGTTCAGAAGTAATGAGATTAATGAAAATAGAGAATAAAAGAGGTGATAGTATGCCACCTTGAGGAACACCAGCCGTTAATTCGCGCCAACCCGATGAAGTATCATCAAGCTTGACAGACTGCTGGCGGGCCCGAAGATAAGATGAAAACCAGTTCAATGATTTGTCAGAGATCGTTAGATGGGAAAAGATGGCTAAAAGGATGTCGTGACTGACCATATTGAAGGCATTCGAGAAGTCAACTAAAACCAAAACTGTGGCTCTAGTGCTCTCGAGACCAGTTATAATATCGCCAGTCACCTTAAGGAGATATAATGTGCACCTCTGCCTACCCTTTCGGGGATAAAAGGCGTGATGTTATGTTATGTTGAATGGTATACCTATAGTGTAACTGCCCACAGCTATTGGTCTGGAAATAGAATATTTTTAGATTATTTTATTACACGAGAATATTCTCATTTAGAGCATATCTTGGGTAGGTACAAATTTTACACATCAAATTCTAAATATTTTACGGAGCATTTATAATTAGACAATATCCACTTTATTAATATTAATAAAAAAAAACAATCAGATATCCTTTCACAATATCACTTTGCGCGATATTTAAATAGGTATCCTTTAACAAAGCTATTAATTATCTCTTTACGTCTATTAAACTCACAATTTACACAAAAGAGATAATTACGAAAATCCCACAATTCAAAAGTTTCACCACACAGAGGTTTTAAACAATAACAAAACATGAATAACTAACCTTAACCAGTGAAATTCAAACCGAATAACTGAGGACCTAATGCGATTATAGCTTTACGTTAAAGCGATCAATACGTTTAAGACGTTCAGCGCTTTGATTGGCTGGTCCAAGTTAATCAACCAATCGGAGGGTTAAACGCTGTGACGTTTCAATCACGTCAGCTTTAAAAAAACTCGTACTAGGTCCTTTGAAAGGCAAATACTGGAACATTTTCGAAACACTCCATATCAAGTACCTATCTAGTGATTTGGCGACCCAACGAAACATAATAAAACGTTGTTTATTGGAGGAAATTGAGGCAACCGAGTTGTACCCTTTTAAGTTAGTTCAAATATCATGTATCGGTTTCGCTTTTACCCTTCAAGGGTAAAAGCGTGCGTGATACCCTAACACTATTTAATATACTTGAATTCATGCCTACTACTACTTAGGTAAAACTTTCTCCTTCCCTCCTGTTTATTTCCGAATGTCAGGTATGATTGTGACCCGGATTTTGGCACTCTGTTTATGGTCCATTGTATAAAAAAAAGCTTTGATAAAACGTGTGTACTTTGATCATGACTTTATTACTCAAAACAACGATAACCTATCGCTAATTATAAAATGTAATTAGATACATTAATTTCACTCATAGTGTACCTACGTAAAGCTAAGGACTCACGGCGCCAATTCCTCAGGCGCCCGCTGCGGTTACAAGCTCGCAGCTTTTGTAGAATCATCAACAGCCTGTTTTCGTCCACTGCTGGACATAAGCCTCTCCAATGGCACGCCACTGAGCTCGGTCTTCAGCTCTACACATCCAACAACTACCAGTCACCTTGCGGATGTCGTCACTCCACCTAGCTGGAGGGTGCTCTACACTACGTTTGCCTAGACGCGGTCTTCACTCCAGAACACGTCTACCCCAGCGGTCATCGGTTCTTCGACAAATGTGACCGGCGCGCTGCCATTTCAGCTTGCTAATCCTACATCATCGGTAACTTTAGTTCTTTGTCGTATCATCTCAATACGGATCCTATCTAAAGGAATATGAATCGTGGTTGTGGTAAATAATTAAAGAGTATTTTTAACTATTACAAGTTTTATTTAGAGAACACGATAACCGGAGTTTTTATAAAGACAGAGACAAACGGAGTGACAATAGCGGCGCCACAGACAAGAAATATATATTTTAGTTGCGTTCCTATTCACTAACACCCTCCCTAGGGACGCAACCCCATCATTTTTACACAGTTCAAATGCTTGTCAGCTGTGGTGCCCTTAGTTAGGTTATCAGCAATCATTTCCTCACCCCTGACATAACTAAACTTTATATCTAAATTGTTAACATGGTCTTTAAGAAAATGATAGCGAATATCAATATGTCGCGACCTAGGTAAATAGCAGTCACTATTGGACAATTTAATAGCACTCTGGTTATCACTAAATATGACCAGTGGATTGCTCTGTTCTTGACCAAGCTCAGCATGCAGTTGTTGGAGCCACAGTGCCTCCTGCGCTGCCGACGACATCGACATGTATTCGGCCTCAGCAGTAGACAGAGCACAGTCTGCTGCTTCTGTGACCGCCAAGATATTGCACCACCCTGAAACAGAAAAATGTAACCCGTGCACGACTTCCTATCATGCGCATCGCTTGCCCAATCAGCATCACAATATCCTATGATTTTCTCATTACCATCCTTGGTATAAACCAACTTCAAGTCTTTGGTACCCTGCAAATATCTGAAAATTCTTTTAACTGCAGCCCAGTGTGCAGTTGTAGGATTTTTGTTAAATCTGCTCAGTGTGTTTACTGCAAATGATATATCAGGCCGGGTACCTTGAGCCACATACAGTAAGGAGCCAATGGCCTGTTGATATGGACAGTCAGTGTTTTCATCTTCTTCACTCTTAGCACCAAGTTTCATGCCAGCTTCAAATGGTGTTTTCACAGATTTGCAGTCAGTCATTCTGAACCGGGCTAAAATTTCATTTATATATTTTTCCTGATCTAGTAGTACTTGATCACCATCTCTGGTAATATGTAAGCCAACACATTGATTTGCTGGGCCAATGTCTTTCATTTCAAAGTGTTTCTTTAGTTTCTCTTTGAAAATATTTTTTGTATTTTCTTCAGCAGTGAACAATATTAAATCATCCACCCAGATGGCTATAAAAGTATTCTTTTCTTTATTATAATAGACACAAGGATCTGTTTTTGATTGTGTCATACCTAACTCATACAGGGTAGAATTTAATTTCTGGTTCCAGAGTCTGCTAGCCTGTTTGAGTCCATATATAGATTTCTGTAGCATGCATACCTGAGATCCAAGTTTATACTCCTCTGGCTGCTGCATATAAATTTCTCTATCAATCTCTCCTTGCAGAAAAGCAGATACAGCATCCATTTGATCAATTCCCAATCCATACCTGGTTGCTAGGGCAAATAGGTAGCGGATAGTTGTGTATCTGACAACTGGTGAGTATATTTCTTCATAATCCGTGCCCCATCTTTGTGCATATCCCTTTATCACAAGCCTTGCCTTGTATCTCTGAACATTCCCACTTTGGTCTGTTTTTATCTTAAACACCCACTTATTAGGGAGAGCCTTTTTACCTGGAGGGAGATCCGACAAAATCCATTTTTTATTTTTCATTAGGGAAGTATGCTCCTCGTCCATTGCCCTCTTCCATTCTGTAGCTTGTGGTGATGCAAGTGCTTGCTCAACAGTCTGTGGGTCAGTCGAATCAGTAAACAAACACAATAAGCCCATCTTACTATTTTGTACTGTATTTTGTTTAGCCTGTGACCGTGTTGACCTCAATGTTACATTACTATTGTAATCCTGTCTTATTGGGTATGGAGGATGGTAAGTTTCATCAAGTTCTCCTGTGTCAGTGTCATACTCACTTGAGTCTTCACTATTACCTTGTGTGTCTGTGTCTCTGCTGGACATCACAGGTGCAGATGTGGATGACAACTCCCGAGTGTGTATTTTGTTTCTCTCACTGCCTGAGTTTGCATTTTCTAGTGAGCCGGAACCGGAGCCGGAGCCAGAACTTGCAGTTGCTGATTGACTGTCCTTTGCTGGAATATAAGTTTCACAATCAACTGGTACACTGACATCTTCATTATAATTTTCAATAAAAGAAACATCTCTACTTTTGACAACTTTGTGTGTCTTAGGATCCATAAAACGATATCCTTTTGTGTTTTCACAATAGCCCACAAGTATCATTTTTACACATTTCTTATCCCACTTTTGGCGTTTTTCTTTAGGTACATAGACCATAGCTTCAGAGCCAAATATTTTCATGTGTGATAAATTAGGTTTCTTACCTTTCCACATTTCATATGGAGTTTTACCTTGTAATGATTTTGTCGGGGAACGGTTTATTACATAAGCAGCAGTTGCCACAGCTTCAGCCCAGTAGTTCTTCTTCAGGTTGGCATAGAATAACATGCACCGTGCTCGTTCCACCAAAGTCCTGTTCATTCTCTCAGCCATGCCGTTTTGCTGGGGAGAGTACGGAGTAGAAGTCTGATGAATTATACCATGATTAGATAAGAACTTTTCAAAGTTATTTTTACAGTATTCTTTACCATTATCTGTTCGAAGCTTTGTTATCTTATGATTCAATTCATTCTCTACTTTCAGTTTGAAATCTTTAAATGTTTCTAAAATTTTTAACTTATCTTTCAGAAAATATACATAAACCATTCGTGTGTAGTCATCAATGTAGGTAATAAAGTATTTCATACCTCCAAATGATAAATGTTTCATGGGGCCACACAGATCCGAATGTATCAGTTCCAGAGGTCTCATCGCTCTAGTACCCACATTTTTGAATGGTGTCCTTGCTTGCTTACCTTCCATACAATAGGTACATGTGACATTACATTCTTCCGGAGTCAGAGTCACACCATCAGTGCAGCTGGGCAGCTTCTTCACATCTGAAATATTCAAATGGCCCATTCGCAGGTGCCACAGGTAAGTGTTATTACAATTATGGGAACTTGAGGTTAAATGTGCTACTTCTTTACTGGTATCCATGATGTATAACTTGTTGCTCAATGTTGCAGTGCATACCACCTCGTCTTTTCCATCTTGAATTTCACAACCCCTTGTGTTAAAAATAACCTTATGTCCATTTTTGACAATAGTACTAACTGAAAGTAGATTGGCAGCTAGACCAGGTACATACAGTACATTTTTAACTTGAACCACTTTACCTTGACTTATATGTATGTCTACACAACCGACTCCCTTCACGGTTAATGGCTCCTTGTTTGCTACAGTGATATTGTTTACAGATGGCTCAGTGACATTGTACATCCAATCTTTTCTACTAGTCATGTGCATGGATGCACCGGAGTCTAGGAACCATTTATGATCACTAATGTTTTCTTTGAGGGTAGCTGAAAAAGCTGCTACAAAGCTGGAGCTCTCTTTGCTTGCTGATTGTTTCTTTGGCAGTTTACAATATTTGGCAAAATGACCACTCTTATTACAGTTATAACATCTGGGTCCCTTTGATTTCACTGGCTGCGCATTATTTCCTATTCTCTTAGTGTTTGTGTAGAAAGCGGTTGACTTTGATGTGTTAATCTCTTGTATGAGTTTAGTTTTTACAGAATCAGCACTGATTTGGATACCAGAACTCTCAAGCCCCATTATCATAGGCTTGTACTCCTCTGGTAGGCCAGCCAACATCAAAGTGCCAAGCCACTCATCATTAACATCAAATCCAATGTTGCGCAGTTTGTGTGCAGTGTTCATAATTTTGCTAACGTAGTCTTCAACACTATTACTTGACTCCAGTGTAGTATTTATCAGATCCTTAAGTAGACCTACCCTTCTGGTTAAACCGTTGTCATCAAAAGCCCTTTGTAAATTTTCCCATACTTCTTTCGCAGTTTTGCATTCCTGAACATGTACGTAATTCTGTGGGTCCAACAACAATATCAGCTTTGCCTTCGCCTTTACGTCTTTACTTGCATCTACAGATTTATCATCGGGGCGCTCAACACAACACCATAAATCTTCGTGTTCCAAGTACGTCTTCATGCTGAACTTCCAGGTTGCAAAATTTTCCCTTCCGATCAATTTCTCCAAATTGAACATATTATTTGGACTCATCTTGCTGGATTTCACCAAATATATGCAATTTACAAACTGTGATCGTAAATTTTCTTAACCTCAAATTCAAAATTGTACCGTCAATTTTTCGGATTGAAGTTATTTCACTCTCTCGATATTTCCAAAATTCCAACTGTACCACTTCGGAACCACGCTCTGCTACCATAAAGGAATATGAATCGTGGTTGTGGTAAATAATTAAAGAGTATTTTTAACTATTACAAGTTTTATTTAGAGAACACGATAACCGGAGTTTTTATAAAGACAGAGACAAACGGAGTGACAATAGCGGCGCCACAGACAAGAAATATATATTTTAGTTGCGTTCCTATTCACTAACACTATCCTTCAGAGATACTCCGAGCATAGCCCTCTCCATAGCTCGCTGCGCCACCTTAAATTGGTGGGGTTTTGTTGAGTACAGATATGTATGTGGGTAAAATAACAAAGTAATTTTCACGGCGCCTTTTACGGCCGCAGCGGTTGTGATTGTTAGCTGCGGACCTGCAGCTGCGGCGGCTAGGAACCGCACGCTCTGCGGTCGGTTGGCGAGCGATCGCAATGGGACGGCCGGTCTGAAACTCAACTGATTATTTAACCGCCCGCTTGTCTTGCGGAAATCAACCGCCAAATTTGCGGGTGAGAATCGCAACCGCGGTGGCTGCGAGATTACAAAAAATTGCAGTCTCATGAATTTTGAAAATTCTGCCTCAACTCGCCACAGCGGCGGGTGCGGCAGACGGTCGCGCCAGGAGTCCTTAGAATTGAATTTTCCGGCCCTATTTCTAAGTTACCTAGAGTATACCTCTACAATTTTAAGTCATAATATCTCTTAATAGACAAAATATTTCTTTATCATTACGTTGATATAATACAGTACCAGTATTAATTATTCAACCGATGTCATTGACCTCCTCCGGCGTGTGTTTAGACAACTTGTGAATATAATAACATTTACAATTCAGATGTTGGGCCTCCATTTCATTACAAATCTTGCGGTAACGTCTATGTTCGTATCCCTGGATGGAAGGAATGTCAGTTCCGTGCATTTAAACATCCTTTTTTTGCCCTGTTGTTGTGTAAGAGTGTGATACGACTTTCAAATAAATTCTCATGTTTGGAATAGAATAATCTTTATTGTACACCATTAATAATATAGGACGTAGGTACAGAAAAAAGATGTAACAAACATTAATTTTCGACTTTTAAATTTGACTGCACGGGTGGTGTGGTGGCTGGGCAACCGGCTGCCGTGCCACGTGTCGCGGGTTCGATTCGCGCACGGAAAAACACTTTGTTTGATCCACAAATTGTTGTTTCGGGTCTTCGTGTCATTGTGTATGTGAACTTGTATGTTTGTAAACGCACCCACGACACAGGAGAAAATCTTAATGTGGGGCAACATTTAAAAAAATATATATAAAATAATTTAATATAATAATGTAAAAATAATAATAGGCACAAAGGCGGTCTTATCACTTATTGTGATTTCTACTAGATTAACTTTGGGTGTACCTCTATATAAAAGAAATATTTAATATACATGATTATTATGGTTTTTATCCATACTAGCCTTATTCTTGACAAAAACAATAGGAATGTCTCACTATAAAGTCATTGTCAGCATCTATAACAAATAAAATGTGTCGTACACTTACAGAAACTCAGGCTTTGTTTTATTTCCTGAAGGAATATCGAAATATTATTTTTTATTATAGTGCTTCAATATCGCAGCTTTGGTAATGTTGGATGTAGTTCGACCAGTTCCATTATAAGCAGTATTGTTTGACGTTCGTTTCGTAGTTTGTAAACACATAATCAATTAATTTACCTCTATTATGCCATACAAGAGTTATATTACAAAACATACAAAAGCTTCTCCAGACAGCAATACAGACTGTCATACCGAAACCATTTCATATATACTGATACATTTCAATATCTACACAGGCATGTCGCTACATGACAATAAAATAGGAATCCCACATTTCTAGTAAATAGGGGATAGAACGTAACTCGATAAACGGATTGTGGTTGGAAGGGTAAGGAATAGATTTTAAGTGCTAGGAGGTCTCGTATTTCCGGCCGGAGAGTGACGTGCAGACTAACGAATGTAGCAAAAATATGTATATAGAGGTAAATATTTGTTAGTACTGATTTTTTGGATTAACTTGTGAAGATGTTATAGTTAAAATGTCGTTTCATATTATTTCTTCACCAGTATTTTTTATGTGTTTAGTTTCGATTACTTTCAACGTATAATCTACTACTAACTTCAACGAAGTGCAACAAAAGAAATTCAACTTCAACTATATTTATGCATACTGATGCATAAATATAGTTGAAGTTGAACTTTGGGATATGATAGAGTTGCTGCATGACGTTCAATGCTACTGTGTTTTGAACCTAGTCGAGGGCCTTCGTAAGACAGTTACCGACGTGAGTTACCTAAATTGTATAGTTAACTTTTCTATCCGTGCTTACAATTTACGCAAAAATCCAAAACAGACAAAGATAATAACATAACATAACATCACGCCTTTTATCCTCGAAAGGGTAGGCAGAAGTGAATGTAACACCCACTTTTCACTATTTATGTTATGAGTCCCATGTAATAGGGGGTGAGCCTATTGCCATATACCGGGCACAGTTCCAGACTCCGTGCTACTACTCAGAATTTTTAAAAAACCCAGTAATACTTTGCCCGACCCGGGAATCGAACCCGAGACCCTTTGCACGGCAGTCGCAATTGCGACCACTCGGCCAACAAGGCAGTCAACAAAGATAATAATTATTCATTATTTTGATCCCCGTTTTCTGACACGTGGTGAAACGTCTAAAACAACGTCACATTTATATATCAAATATATTGTATCTATTGTGTATGTTTAATAATGTTAAAATGTAGTAAATATAATGTAACGTAATGTAAATTTTATCAATAAGACTGACAAAATCCATTGGCACTACTGGAATCGGCTTACTGCTGCGTGAGCAGACGTCATGCATTCTTAAATGTTCTACAGTCGGTGGCGCTATGGGCTGGGTCGCTCCATTCCCTACGAAATGGTTAATCGGACCGATTGCTGGCCCTCACGTCATGCTCGTGAACGGGCGCCTTCTGCTGGAGCAGGTCGGCTCGCTCATCGCGCGTGTGGGCCGATCCAGTAAGGTTAATGTAAATGTAGTAAAACATGTATTGTGTACCTCTATAAATAGGTAGATATTAGAAGAAAGAAAGAAAGAAGAAGAAAGAAAGAAAACATTTATTTGGCAATTACACGCACAGAAAACAAAGAATATAAAAAAATAAAAATACATAATATAAGTAAACAAAATACTAATAATAAACTTACAAGAATACAGATCAGAACAGAAAACATCACAATATAACAAAATAATAATACGATAATAATAGAATTTTTAATAGACAATAAAAAAAAAGCAATTTCTAATAAACAAAATAATATTAATTTTAAAATTATTAGACACAACTTCTTTGAGAAAAAAATGTGGTTAATGTAGCACGTAAGATTTCTGTAACAATTAATTTAGACTGTAAATTAAAAGAAAATGGAATGACAAGGTCACGGACAAGAGTCCGTGGAGAATAAGAAATGTAGTATAAAAAAAAATATATATATATTGTATCAAAGACAATTAAACAATGTATGCAATATTTAATATTATCATATTCCCCAAGATGTTGCTTTATTTATTTTTTTTTTAAGGGGGGAAAATCATCGAATGACTGCTCCCGCCTGGGTGAGGCGGAAGGGAGTGTCAGACTCTTACTGACTAAAAACCACCCCGTTCCTTCTCCTGCACGTCGAGCCGGAGCCCCGGTTACCCGTTAGGTTCTCCGCGACTCCGAATCGGCATCGGCCATATTGGGTTCCATCTGTGGTGGTCTGATGGCTCTTTGAGGCGCGCGCGGAACGCGACGCGCCGTACGCTCGGGTCTGTTTCTGGTCGGACGGGGAGCCACCCATGCTCGCCGTCCGCAGGCCCGCGCTTACGGTGGCCGGAGATCGTCTTGCCTATGGTTGTAATTATTTGACATAACATTTGTTAAACAATTGACTGTGTAGGGTCTCAAACAAGTCCTTGATTTTGAACTCTCAACCTTAATTAACTTAGTATTATAGTTAAATATCAATTTGGCAATATAAAACTTGATTTGTATAAAGATTTTATTTCTTTTATTACTGAATGCCTGAAACTAAAATCTAGTCAAATTAAGGATTTTTATTAACTTGTTATATGTCAAAAACAATAATATTTTTTTAAGTAGAGTAACATTTTATTGGGAATTAGTAAAACTATTTTATTAGTTTATTTCTGAATAAGTTATATTACAAGAATAATAGTTTATTAAATTTAATAAATGTAAGCAATTTTGTTTAATATACAACAATATTAAGTCGTTTTGTGTCTAATATCTGACTACAACAATAGACATTTCATTAAAGTAGGGCACGATTTGTACTCGTACAATGTCAAGTTACTGTTTAGATAAGAGATACAATACAATATACTATTAAGTGTTATTTAGTGATTTCGAAAATATCATGATAAAAATTAACAGATCGGACTGTGACTTCGAAGATACGCAACAATAAAAAAAATATTTCCATGCAGGGAAGAAATGCATGAAAACTGACACCCCGTTTCTAGCAGTCAGGTAAAAAAACCTAGGAAATACACACTGCAAAAAATGAATGATTAAGTACACACGGCCACACATCAATCTATACAAAACCAGTTTATCCTGGTGTCGCGTCGCATCATCTTTCCGCACATTTAACGTTCAGTTTATACTAGTTATGTAAAGCTCGATGTGTAACCGTGTGTACAAGAAATACAGACATTATAATAAACGAATATAGAAATACAAGAAAAGATGAAAATAACGCATAGAAATGTCGCGGAGAACCTAACGTGTAACCGGGGCTCCGACTCGACGTGCAGGAGAAGGAACGGGGTGGTTTTTAGTCAGTAAGAGTCTGACACTCCCTCCCGCCTCACCGGGGCGGGAGCAGTGATTCGATGATTTTCCCCCCTTAAAAAAAACGTATAGAAATACAGAAAGCGTTTTTACAACAAAACATTACAATTTTCGACACTATAATAAGTACTTTATAATAAGTTAATATAATAAGTACTTTCACTTACAAAAATACCATAGGTAAATAGAAATTTTGCGAACCGAAACCGGTTATCAGAAGTATGCCATATTACAGTTAGGTATTACCTAACCTAGTTATCTCTTTGATAGCCATTCAACTTTGACCGTCCGGCTAAATGATGACGATAGTACCGTATAATTTAGTTATCGTCGAAACCTTGAAGTGTACACTACGTAGCCAGTTGATTTCGCCAAGATGGGAGATGAGAACTGTACGTATATTTTTTTGTAATATATATGAGTGAGTTGTGAGGTATTTTTTTGCAAAATCATTATTTTTGGGTCTCAATGTCAATGCAATAATCTCAATAATTATTCAATGTCAAAACTATACAACCCCTATCGTAGCTGTTAAAATAGCATTCAGTGTACGAAATATAAAGCCAAATTCAATACCATTTAGTTCATTCAATATCCATGCAATACGGATGCAATGGGCGCTAGTAATGCAAATCAAGAGTACGATATTTTACAGTACCAATGTCGATCGATCGGAATTTGATTCAAGAGTAAGCCCCTGGATTATGGGCTAAGAAGTCTTAGAAACTAATTTATAAAATATTATGAATTATTAAATAAATATTTGTTTATTATTTCCCGATCATTTGTTATCCGCACGGAGCTATCATTGCATATTGACTATTTATAAAAATGTTATGCACTTATTCTGTTTTGTTTTGTTATTGCATCAGTACTTAGGTACCTATTTATCGACTTCAATTGTTTATCTATAGTTTTTTGTCCTATTTATAGATCTTTCACCGATTTTTTTTCTCTTAATTTGGTCTCGATAATGATATTAGTAAAAATATATCGCTTAACCTTTTTATAGTATTTATATACATCGTCATAACAGTCCATCCTTGTCTTTACATCCTATTTTCAATTCGTTATCAAAACCAAAAGTTCGATAACAAAATCCGTCCGGAATGTCTTGTTAAAATATGGCAGTAGCCAGCAGGACCAACGATCCAATCTTCGTTTTAATTTTCTTGAAACTCGTTCAACTGTACCCAGGTGTTGGCGATAAAATCCATTTGGCTTGTCCAATCCGAATCTTTGTGACTATAAACTGGTTGGATTTCATTAACAAGTTTTATTTGCACAGCCATCCAAACGGTGACACTCTCCACGGACAGGGCCCTCATCGTGTCCTTCGGAAATGGAAAGTCAATCAGATTCGAGGACTGTTGGCTTAGAGACCACTGCAGGTATTAACTATTGTTCAACTTTTAATGGATTTCTTGAAAATATTTTCTTATTAATTAAAGTACCGGTAACTTAATCGTCAGTTTCTAACTTTTAATATTTTTTTAGCTGTCAATCTTCCCTTGTATTCGTTGGACGGTAAAATGACTGGAACTGTCAGTGATATTTTTTTAGCAGTTTACGCCTCAATTTTTGAGAAAAATTATCTAGAAATAACTTTATATCGATTACATAAAAAAGATGTAGATGAATTCGCTAAAAATAGCTTAATCCAAGTTACAATTAAAAAAAAACACCATTCTAATTCCAAACCCAGTTGAGGGTAGGTCAGGAAAAGTAAAGGAAGATAGTCAATAGCCAAACTTGAGAATGGTCTATTTACGGAAACCAAATGATCTCTATCATTGGAATTCCAATGAAACGAAATTTGTCAAATCGCAAACATATCAAAAGGGTACCAATCTAATTAATCTGTTTCAAGTTGATTGATGTAATTTAATTTAAGGTTAAGTAATTTTCCGAATAAATACGAATTAGTAAAGTAATGTCTAAAGATAGAAATAGATGAATGTGTATCTTATCTGAATCTGAGAAACAGTTACTTCATAAATAGCTGATGACTGCAAGAGTAATAAACAAAGGTCTTCTCCGAAAGAGGGAATTTGAATAGTTTCCGACACTTAGCTAAGTAATAAAAAATGTAGCGATTAGTAGAAATGTAGTATACCAGTTAGTTACAAGACTGATTGCCTCATTGGCCGACTAATCCCAAGTACGACTGCTGGGCAAGGGGTCTCAAAGGGTCAGTCTTACTGGTTTTTTTTTAAGTATCAGTAGTAGCACGGGGTTTGAAATTGTTAGTATATAGCAATAGGCTCACCCCCTATTATATGGGACTCATAACATAAATAGTGAGAAGTGGGTGTTACATCATACAGTATTATTAAATGCCATAAAGGTGCACATACCTTTGCCAACACCTTCGGGGATAAAAAGGAGTGAAGTGATGTAAACGGTTCGCACTTTTAAATAGAATATACAAACGTTTCAGATGTTCATCTTGCTACCATGCCAGTACCTTCCAGAGAGCTCATCACATTCTGGCCATCCCTGACGTTACAATCAGTAGTTACGAATTCGATAAGAAAAAAATAGATATTAAATGTAAGTACGCTTTTATACATTGTATTGCCAAAAGATAAAAAGGATTTCTTTTTGCCGAAGTTGACCCATAAAAGTTATCTAAACTAGCACCTGTGTGATCTCGCATATATTTTGTAGCGTACCTTATACAATAATTCCTTTTCATTTCAGGGAGTGACGACCACAAATCGACATACACTGCTGAATTCCTATCACGATTCGATTACAACACTTGGAAGGAAAGTCGAAAACTAAAACCTATTTTGTGGAAAGGAGCCAGTATAGAAAGTAAAATCGCAACAATACCTGTGAATGATTTTTTGACAACCAAAGATGGCACTACGCGCGTATTTCAGTCACTGCTTGATTATGGCGTAGCTTTAATAACAGGGGTAATTGTTAAATTTTCATACAATTGCAGAACACCATGCCTTTTAATCCAAAGGGGTAGGCTGAGGTGCACATTACGGCACTTAATTCCACTATACAATGTAACACCCACTTTTCACTATTTATGTTACGAGTCCCATGTAATAGGGGGTGAGCCTATTGCCATATACCGGGCACATTTCCAGACTCCATGATACTACTGATTTTTTTTTTAATTTAGTAATACTTTGCCCGACTCGGGAATCTAACCCCTTGCCCGGCAGTCGGACTTGCGACCACTTGGCCAATGAGGCAACAACTAATGAACAATTAGTTAATGATGGTCTAAAATAGCACGCAGTGAAAAGCATTAGATGTACCAACAGGGTAGATGCCAAATTTTTATTGTAATGTCCGTCTGGTACATTATTTTAAATCATTAGACACGTATTTTTTAATTTCTTACAGATACGAATACTTTCGATGACATATTGATTTGAAATGTCACGTGACGTCACTTCTATGTACATTTTATACGTAGAAATGACGTTTTAGCGGAGTGGGGACTCCTAAACTTTAATTCGTTTTATTTAAGTATTATTTTATTATACATTAAAATAAAAAAAAATACGTGTCTAATATTTTTTCATTATCAAACTTACGGACTAATTAGATTTTTAATTTTTATACCCCGTCATCACCCCAATTATGAAATGGAATGCAACAATTAGGGAATAGTACGTTAACCGTTTAATACCTCTATACACCATATGGTCTAAAATCACTGTAGACTGACAGAATGACTATATTTTGTAGGTTGAAGCTACATCAGAGGCTACTGAAGAGGTTTGCAAGGCTCTGGGTGGTGTTCAACATACAATCTTTGGAGGAATGTGGGAGTTCACCACGAGGGCAGACCATGCGGATACTGCTTACACCAATTTGCCTCTAGCTGTCCATAATGATAACACATATTTCACTGAAGCAGCTGGGTAAGTGGTTTGATGATTTATTTTAAAAAATGTTCAGAATTGAAAGTGAAATAAGTATTTTAAAATACAGATGCAGTAGTTTTTGATAATTATTCTATTTTGTTGTTGTTCCAGATGTTTGTGTGATATAGGTGTGTACTGTGTATGAGAATGTACATATATGTTTATGAACTTCAAATGAATAGAGAAAATAGATTTTTCTTTTGTTTGTTTTGTAGATGGTATACAAAGTATTATTACATCAGACAGCCTAAAATATTAATCCTCAAAAAGTAACAATTTAATTTTCCCAAAATCTTCCAAAGGCATTTTAATTGAAGAGCGAAAAGCCTCCGTTGTTCGCAATTTTATGAATAGCAATTAATAATATTCTTTAATTCCCTTTCCCTTATGCTTTAATATTTTGGAAAGATTTATAGGAATTGTTCGACTCGCGACTGTAGATATATAATTCAGGAAAAATAACAATAATGTATTTTCAATCTAGCAATTAATGTGAAATTCAATTTTCTTAATAAAATAGTTGGGCAAAAAATAGTGGTGGATTCGATAACATTTCTTGTAGTTTGATGAAATAAAAAATGAACTCTTCCTGAAACAAAGTAAAGTGCACTTTTTGTTATTTTGCAATAAATATAGGTACATCGCATACGAACACAAATCGTCATCAAGCCTTCCTTTAAAATATTAACCAAAAATTATTTCCTCTACTGCGATGACTTTAATGAAATTTTATCCCAATATTCCTTGTCATGGTTGCGTTACGATCATTAAATCAGCTAGCCGTTTCAATTTTCAAAAGAAACTTTGAAAGGAAACATAATTGTAATAATGATGTTAGTTATTTTTGCAAGAGCCTATTTCTGACCCACTTTAACAAGATCCTTTCCGTCATTATTATTTCACAGTCAATTCGAAAAAGCTTTTGTTTGTTGGTCGCTTTCAAATTCTGTTTAGCAATTCGTTTACGGGTGCTCAAGCATTCAGCTTCCGTTCCTGTTATAACACTCTCGTCGAGTAATAGCGAGGTCTCATTGCCTTCACTGTCTCATTTCTATTCGTACTAATATTAGGAATGAGATAGCAACTCTTATCTGCTTGATTTCTTCAGTTGACTTTAGCTTTGTGTCTTACAGTGAATAAGGTCATGTCTCACTTTATTTAGATTGCTTTATTATTAACCATAAACTAAAGCGTGACTTACAAATTCAACCAAAATCGTGAGTTGAAACTGGTATAAATCGTAGTTAAATTCATCGCACTCGCCACATATCGTTTGATTTATAAAGATCTTCGTCTTTTTTGTCGTCGAATGATTTCCCTTTTTGCTTAAACGCGCCTCAAATAAAAATGTTTCCGAATATTCTAAAGCGATTTAATGAGACTGTGACATTTTTATTTTCGGTGAAATTGGATTTTATTTAGGAAACATTTTATTAAAAAGATCAAATCTGACGTTTGAGGTTAACCTTAAAAGAAGTTTGATACCGTGTATGGAATATGTAACGAAGATTATATGTGGCATATTATTATGCTAAGTTAGGATATCAGATACAAGCTCCAGACACGTCTCTGAATAGAAGAACCAGCCAACCAAATTACAGATAATGTTTATTACGTTTTTCCACGGAATATGATCACGTTATTACTGGGTTTTTTAAAATTCTCAGTAGTAGCACGGAGTCTGGAAATGTGCCCGGTATATGGCAATAGGCTCACCCCCTATTACATGGGACTCATAACAACTAGTGAAAAGTGGGTGTTACATTGTACTGTGGTAGAATGTGCACCTCTGCCTACCCCTTCGGGGATAAAAGGCGTGATGTTATGTACATAAATAACATCACGCCTTTTATCCCCTGTATGTATGTATGATCACTTTTTTATCTGTTACTCTATATCCGTACATACGACTGTAATCTAGTACACTACTATTATGTTTTCTTTATGTAAGCAGGCTATTGTTATGTACAAATCTAAACAATTGTACAACGAGGAAGAATGAAAGGGTCAATATTCATTATTTCTCTTTTGCGTACATCTTTTTACAGCTTAATCAACGGACTTATTTTATCTTGTCACCGCATGAAAACTATATTCTTCTTTATGTCATGTGTTACTAGACAGAGTATAACTGTAGATTTTTTTTTCTTAAATACTTCGTAAAAATAAAGAAAATCTTATATTCCGACAGATTACAAATCCTGCATTGTCTGAAGCATACTCAGGGCACCGGTGGTGAAACATTACTGGTAGATGGCTGCTTTGGAGCCCAAGAGTTGAAGAGAGAGCATCCAGAAGATTTTGAATTTCTAACAAAATTTAATTTGGAAGCAGAATATATAGAAGAAGGACATCATCACACTTATTCTGCGCCTGTTATCAAACTGGATAGTGAGACACAAGAGCTCGTTCAAATTAGGTATGAAGAAACCTAAAAACAACAATTTTAGGAAAAATTTTTCGTACAAAATTTTTTTTGCAAACTAATTATCCAATCTTATACCTTAATCAATTATCATGAGAGTTAGGGACTACAGTTCAGAAAAATAGCATTATGACAAACCATAATACGATTTAACTTTTTAAAAGAATGCATTTATATTTTTGAATTCATAGTAAGCAGCTTCATAAGTGGACACTTTGTGCAGGTTCAACGTGTACGATCGAGCTGCGATGGCTTTCAAGAGCAGTGAAGAGTACCGATCATACTATCGCTCCTTGAGGAATCTAGCAAAATACTACGAAGATAAGGGCAACCAATGGCAGTTCAAACTAAAACCGGGTAAGGATAAATTCTTTTATAGCTGATAAAAAAATAATCATTATAAGTGTGGGAGAGCCATGCTTCGGCACGAATGAGCCGGCTCGATCGGAGTGATACCACGGCCTCACAGAAAACGGCCGTGAAGCAACGCTTGCGTTGTGTTTCGTCGTGTGAGTGAGGTTACCGGAGGCCCAATTCCCGAATCCCTTCCCGAATCTCCCCAATTCCTGAATCCCCAATGATGCTCAAACTCCTAATTCCCAAAAGGCCGGTAACGCACTTGTGACGCCTCTGGTGTTCCAGGTGTCCATGGGCGACGTCGATTACCATCAGATCCGTCTGCTCGTTTACCGGCCATATTCCATAAAAAAGTGCCTCATACTTTAAATTAACTTTATATGAAAGGTATTGATGTTTTTGTTTGTAAATTTCTGTTAGACATGCAACAAGTAAATAAAATTGAAAATTTAATCAGTTCATCAGTATGAGGTAGCATGAGGTGCGGGTTAAAAATTGTTCAAAAATAGAAACAGACTGGTGTAGGTTATATTCTATCAATTAACTCAATCCTGTACTATGACTAATTAATCTCCCCAATCCCCGAATCCTCTACAATCTCATACTATTATATAAAGCGGAATAATTTGTTTGTTTGACCGCACTAATCTCAGGAAATATAAGTCTGATTTCAATAATTATTTTTGTGTTGGATACCGCACCGCATTTATCGAGGAAGGCTATAGGCTATAAAACATCACGCTACGACCAATAAGAGCTGAGCTGAGCGTGTGAAACCGCGTGGAAGTAGCTAGTCCTCAATACATGACTAAGCATTATTATTTTATTCTCAGGTACTGTGATGGCGATGGATAACTTCAGGGTTCTTCACGGTAGAACAGGATTTTCAGGCCATAGAGTGCTTTGCGGCAGTTATGTGTCCCGATCTGACTGGCTGGACAAAGCAAGAAGTTTAGGACTAATACAATGAAAACATATATTTATAACAACATAACATCACGCCTTTTATCCCCGAAGGTGTAGGCAGAGGTGCACACAGAAGTAACACCCACTTTTCACTATTTATGTTATGAGTCCCATGTAATAGGGGGTGAGCCTATTGCCATATACCGGGCACATTTCCAGACTCCGTGCTACTACTGAGAATTTTTTAAAAACTCAGTAATACTTTGCCCGACCCGGGAATCGAACCCGAGACCCCTTGCCCGGCAGCCGCACTTGCGACCACTCGGCCAACGAGGCAGTATTTATAACAACTTATTGAGTTTTTATTATTGTTTACATTTGCAAAACATATTTGTTGTTAAATTACTCATCACGCTTTTTTAACCCCGAAGGGGTATGTAGAGGAGCACATTACGGCACCCAGCTTTTACTATTTCAGCACAATTCCAGACTCCGTGCTACTACTGAGAATTTTTTTTAAACCCGACCCGGGAATCGTACCCTTGCTCGGCAGTCGCATTTGCGACCACTCGGCCAACGAGGCAGTGTTAAGTTATTTTTCACATTAAACGTAGTAATAGTACAAATAAAATAAACCCTTCAAATCCAGAACCCACTACCACGTTGTTTAAGGCCCTACTCCCAAGGATGTATACAGCCCTACTCCAAGATACATACAACAGGATCACTTTAACCGACTGCGTATTCGAAAACCATGTAATCCGGTCGCCATTTCCCCCATAAATCTGCCTCAAGTTTTATATTTGTCGAGCATAAGGGATGTCTTCAATACGGAAGCTAAAATACCATGAGATTACTGTCACATCTACGTTTATGGCTCCCATAAAATAATGTCCTTATTACAATGCGACGTGACGTCATGTTATGTCAAATGTTTATGGGAGTTTGTGTTACATTTTGATGTCGTGTGCAGATTGTTATGTGTTATAGATTTGACTTCCATTTAAAATGTGTGACGTGCTATATGTCGTGGTGGCTCGGAGGTTTAAGACGTTCGCTTCTCGTGCATGGACGGTGCGGCTTCGGAACCTACCAACGGCAAGTACCAATGTGACTTTTTCCGTGTTACATTATACTTTCAAAGATTATTTAGACGCTACTGAAAAACGGTGAAGGAAAACATTGTTTTCATAATAACTATCGTGAGACATACTAAATTAAGTAAAATCACGTGAGAAACCCGCGATTTTACTTAAGGAAAACATTGTTAGGAAACCTGGGCTTAAAATTTCTAATTATAAGTTTGAAGTTACCAAATTGAGAAAGCGTGGTGATTAATGCTCAAACCTTCTCCACGTGAAAAGAGGCCTGTGGTCAACAGTGGCTGCTTATAGGCTGTTGATGTATATTGTGACGTACTTTTGTCTTTTTACTGCTAATGCTTCTCCGTATAATAATATGAAAGTGCGTGATTCTTATTTAGATAAACAGCTCATTTATGCGACTTAAAAATAACAATCAGCTACGGAATTTAAGCTTGATAAAGATTGGACTCTTATAGAGTTATGCCCAATGTAGTTCACGGCCTCACATAAAACCGAAGTGAAACAACGCTTGCGTTGTATTTCGTTGCGTGAGTCAGGTTACAGGAGGCCCAATTACTCTCCCTCCCCAATATCCCCAATTCTCAAATCCTCAACAATCCTCAAATTCCCAATTCGCAAAAGGCCGGTAATGCACTTGTAACGCCTTGGTGTTCCAGGCGTCCATAGGCGACGCGTCGACGATTGCTTACCATCAGGTGATCCGTCTGCTCGTTTACCGGCTTATGCCATAAAAAAAAACGAACACCTATGTAACTAGAAAGAAATTTACTTTCTATACCATCATATCTACAAACTCATCGACCTACGACCTAGGTACAAACCAGCCAAGTCTAAATTTTAACTCTCCTCTAAATAACAAAACAAAAACTCGCCCGTTTCCCAGTCTAGTACTTTGATCAAAGCAGAAATAATGGAGTATAAGTCTCTAAGTACATTGTAGGAAGTTCCTCGTTGTTTCTAGTTTGTCATGATAGATCACTTTAGTAGTTCATTCATCTTAATACTTTTGGTACCGGCGCGAACTAAAGTAAAAGTGTCCGTTGAAATGATTGATTGCAACTCTGTGTTGCCACTAGGTTGCTGAGAAGGAATACTGTTTATCTAGTACCTTTTCCAAATATTTTTGGTTTTCTATCAGCTGGGGTTGGTTGTCTATACAAGGTGTAGTTTTGAAACCGTGTCATTTCTCGGAGGCATATTACAAAAGTCATATAGGTTCTTTGTAAGAGAAAATGTCGGGCCAATAGTTAAAAATACGGCTATTATAAATCATTTAAGTTCGACAGTATTTCAGAATCAGCGACAGCAATGTTTCTTATTGGAGTTTTATGGAATTAGGAATAATATCAATTACGTGTTTGAGTTTGTGTGTGTTAAGCCGCGTTATAAAGCTAGTTACAAGACTGCGGATTATGGATTTCCGTAACTTAATAAAATGAAAAATATTTACCTACAATTTTTTTTATTGATTTGGACTCGGAATCAATAGCCGAGTTACCTCCTAGAAAATGACGCGGCTTTAAAACAACACCTTGTATAAATCTAACTAATTTCGGATTAGGTTAGGTAACATAGCAGAGAGATCTCATCTAAGAACGGAAATAGAAGTCCAAAGAGGTTTTCAATAAGGTTTTCAATATCAAAGATGAAGTACGCTGAAACCCTATACACAGTGCTGCTACACAACTTCTGATTAATGATGAAAACTATTGGTAATAAAAGAATATTAATACTGCAGTACAGATCCTTACATACATTGACATGCAGTTTAGTGATCACACAAACACACACACATGTTGACATCAGACATTTGAACATAAAAACTTACTTTCAACAATTGAATATGTCGTAACATAATGAATATGCAATCAATTCTACTAACGTACCTACATACATAGTTACCTCCTTCTTACTAAGCCTTCGTGGTGGAAATAACGTATTTATTGGGTCGAGCGACCCAATAAATACGAGTACGTTTCCACTTCGCATAGTCTCATTTTAAGTAAAGTTGTCACGACTAAGTGTTTGAGAGAACTTGAGACGTTTTCTCAAGTTCGGGGTCGTTGCGAAGTAAATTGTGCAAGAGCTTTCTGCATGTTTATATAACCTTGCGGAAGAAACTGATTTTAATTTATTCTGAAGTTTTCTTTATTGAAACTTGTATACTCAACTTTTATTATTACTAGAAAATAGGTACTTACCAGGTACAAAATAAAATTTTCGATAATATGGAATTATTAGGTAAAATATGAATAGGTAAGGAATTGAAGCGACAATTATTTCAGATTGGTTTATCAAACAGTAACGCTCTTTTTTAAGTTTTAATATAAAGTTTTCCTAAAATTTTGGATTTTGGTAACTTTATTATGAGTCACTAACAACCAGGAAAAAAATGACTCGGCGGCTCGGTTTCGCGCATTCGAGCCGCCGAATCAACAACTGCTGAGGATGCTTCGTGGAAGAGCGAAACATAATATACGTCGAATGTGATTCGAGTAGTTTGTTGCGTTTCGTTGTGTCGCATCTCTGCTGCATGAGCGTTTATCTGCGGGCGGGAGAGGCGGGAGCGGGGTGCTGCATAAAAACTAGTTAAATATTTTCCCACTTGTTAGTGAAACATGTATTTCCGCAAAGTAACGACTTATTCTAATCTATATGTCGGAGGAGGCTTGATTATGTTCCGGTTGCTCAGACATATTGTTGGCGAATATGAGTATCGTGTAAGAAAAGCGTTTAGAATTAATTGCTGATTTTTTTATAATAATTAGGTACAGTAATTGGGCACTAAGCGAAACGTAGCGCAATTCCGCGACAACGTCTTTACCCGGTGGTGACTCAAACTGAAGTGCAAGTATACTGTAGTAGTCTTTGCTGAAGTGAGCTGCGCCGAGTGTGTCTTTGCTGAAGTGAGCTGCGCCGAGTGTGACTTTGACGCCTAGACTCTGCCTAAGCGCACCGGAAATCCGCTAGGTGGCGCAGTTCCATTTAGCGTCCGTACTCATGGCCGGCTCCGACATATATATTTATTGTAAATATCAATCCATTTCTAATTAGGTATGGCAGGTCTGGCAGGTCTGACAGGTGAATGTACAGTCAAAGTTCAAAAACCTACTGCCACCGTGATTGATGCTCACACGGCAATGCGTAAGTAATTTCATATTAATGTGCATAAAAATACGCGCGTACGCATAAACACACGCACGCGTACGCACACGGATAAAAATATGCGTGTGCATGTGTGTATAAGCGCTGCAGCGCAACCGATAATAGTCTTACATAGATTATAGATTTAATAATCGTCATTCAAAGCCAGTAATCAAATAAGTATCCTACAGATTGCATTCAACACAAAGTGAGAATGCAGATGCTAATGCTTTGATTCGTAGCAATGTGGACTACAAACGAAGGTAACCAGCAAGCTAGAGCCAGATTAAACGTAGCCCGGTGAGAATACTACTGAGAAAATACTGGCTTTGAACCTAGATTAACTTTTTATAAGATTGAGGATCTTTGTAATGTTGTTTCAGATTTTTTAAACAGGTAGGACGTTTTATAGTTTCACTTAATCATAATGACTTAATCTTTATTGATAATATAAAAATGAATCGCTAAATGTGTTGTTGATTTTATTAATAATAGGAGTAGGTGCTTATTTAAACACAAATGATAAAGATGAGCAATTTCCAAGGCGCAACTAATTTGGCGACCTCCGCTAGTTATTTACTAAAATTAAATTAGTAAGTAAGTAGATAGTAGAATTTAAAAAGCCAAGTATTTGAAGAAAAACGAGATCAATGAATATTCTCAACCATTTTATTAAAACTTTCCAGTTTATCAACTAAAATAATATGAATTACGACATTTTCCATTCCATTAAATTTCGAGCAGGTATGACAATAATAGGCCACTACAGACTTCACAAGGCCCGACATTACATTCTATCGGATTTTAGTGGCCAGCTACGTGACATGTTCCGACGGCCAGATAAAGGCCGGATCGAGTTTGAATGTGGAATGCCACGCGCCATTTTTTTCTTTTATTTTTTTTCAATTCGAACAAAGTCAATTAGGTTTCGAATTTAGAAGTCTCGTGAATGTCTTTTTTATGCCAGTGTGAAGCTGTTTTATTTTGCACGTATTTTTAACTGTAATAGGTTTTATGTGTCGTACAGAGGTGTCTTTTATAACTAAAACTCTATTTGTATCTAAAAGAATGAATAAATTACACTTGGAGAAGGTTATATGGGATTGTATTACTGGTTGTAACTAAAATGCCCTATATTTTAAACTAGCAGATACGTACCGCCTAAAATTCTTATTTCTCACCTTTAAACCTTGACTGGACTTTCACGAAAATTTCAAGAATAAAATTAGCCAAATCGGATTTACAGTTTTGGAATTTTAGCGAAACTAACGATCGAAAATTAATTTTGTTATTTATAAGATTTACAAGATAATAATAATATAAGATTGGAAAACCAGTGAAATATTACATTTTTGAAATAGTTAGGTTACATATAACCTTATAGGCTATAGGTTAGATATATTTACAAGATTCTTTAAATAACTTGTAAGTATTATTGTGATCTTTTTGGTAGTGACATAACTTACATACATACGTACTCACTTAGTCTAAACGTAGGTACTCTGCAAAATGTATTATCGGATCACATTCGATTATAAAATAATACCTATGTGATTCATGAAAATTGAATCGATTGTCTACAACACAGATTGCAATACTCTTTGTATCGGTAATTCGCATGCCTTAAGAACCGTCATAAATAAATCAGGCCCCAGTTGGACCCTTGCTACAATAAATGGGATGTGGTTTGCGGATAATATCGGGAATGGGCCTGGACAATCCCATAGGGATGCTAAGGGAAAGTTGTAAAGGGTTTTCTTTATATTAGCCCTTGGATTGGCCCTTCAGTTTCGCAGAAAGGAAGTCAAATCCCAAACGTAACTTGTTTAACCAATGATGGCTTTTCGAGATCTTTTTCGAATACAAATATATCATGCATAAATTAACAAAGAAATAACATTGTTAATGCATTTTCTTTTGAAAAAACTTACTTAGACAGGTATTGTACCTCTAAATACCATTTAAGTGTAGTAAGGTTAAAGTCCGGCTACGTAGTATCATTGAGGAGACGAACCTCCTTACGCCTCAGCCATCGCGAGAGACACTCTGGGCGTCGAGGATTACGAGACATCAGACCACCACAGATGGGGCCCAACAGGGCTGATGCCGATACGGAACTGCGGAAGACAGGGTTACCGGGACTCCAGCTTGAAGTGCAAGAGTAGGAACGGCCACCCCGTTCCGTTTTTAGTCAGTAAGAGTCTGACACTCCCTCTCGCCTCGCCTTACCCGGGCGGGAGATGCCGTTAGTTGATTTTCCCCCCTCAAAAAAAGCTATGAAGTATCATGGGCTGTTGTTGACGACCTATGTTTGCAAAATGCATTATAAAAAATATTCTTCTTAGACGCCTAATATAGGGTGTAAACAGAACGCTCCCGATACGCTGACAAAAAGAAATTGTTTTTACAATTTTAATCGTTTCTGTTTTCGTGTAATTCATACAACATCAACCTTGAGCAGTTGATTACAATTATTATTGCATAAAAAAAAACATTCGATTCCTTACTTTATGTTTTTTATGGCGTAAGCCGGTAAAGGAGCAGACGGATCACCTGATGGTAAGCAATCGGCGTCGCCCATGGACACCTGGCCATTTGGAGATTAGGAGTTTGAGGATCGTTGGAGATTCAGGAATTGGGGAAGGGGAGGGTAATTGGGGCGAAGCATGGCTCTCCCACATTTAAAATAAATGTAAATATAACTTGTCTTTTACCATCACCTGTCGGCGTTTCTCGGGAACGTTCAGTTTTCACCCTGTATAACACAGAATAAAATTTTCATTTACATACGTTTCATGGCAAATGATGAAGTTTTTTATTTATTTTAAAAGCAGGTAATGGGCATTTATTATTCATAAGCGAATACCTCTCTGTATCCTAATCTTGATCGCAGTTCTCTTCAACAAAGGTAAGTAAGTGGGTGAGAAGTTTTCTGTGACATCGACCCAAGTTTTAGAGGTATAAGCAAAACCGGCTTGCAAACCGGCTTTCCACAGGATATTAGGTGTCGCCATTGACGTGGATTACGTCATTGTGGCGGGAGTTTCATGTAACCTAAATAAAGGTAAATATTTGGTGACACTTCCCTTTTTGCGTTCGAGGAAATGAATTCGTTGAAATGTATATTGTGTTTACTTTTCATGTCTGTAGCTGATTGTTTGTGTCAGATAGCTTTGGGAATAAATGCTACATTGCTACCTATTCGGGATATGAAACCTCTTTGCAGGCTTGTGTTGTTCTCTTAACATTTCGAATTTGAACCGGCGAGTAGATGATTGTTCGTTCTTTAAATTTTTATTTTGTTGTCACGAGCATTTGTTAGTTCAATTATAATTTTAAATTCGAACATATTGTTACACTCAAGAACACAGATTTTACACGCAGTTATAGAGGTACAAATGGATAAATAACTATTTTTTGTTGTCCATTCCCCGAATCTTACTATTTCCATAAGATGTTCAATGTCCATTACTATTCGTAGAATCGATTTAAATTTGCCCAGTGAGAAATCAAATCACAAATTGTAAACACAGAAACCACTCAAAAACAAAACAACATAATGTACGCTTACAGACAAAAGTCTCCGGATCTTACAAACATAAAAATAAAATTATATTATCGACATACCACATACACGTTTTCAAGTGAAAGCGTTGGCATAAAGGATACCTTATGGATAATAATTTCCCATGGGCTAGGATGACAAACGGGTTTACCAGTCTCTTTTATCGTATAGATCAGCTTCGTTGATCATGACGTAGTACAAAAGGATCGCGTTCATTCCTCTTAATCCATTTTCAAAGAATTTGGTTCAAGGATCTTAAAGCCTGTTCACAGAAATTGGCGACAGCGATAGCGACGGGCAAAAAGAGGGGCTTCTTGAAATTGTAGTAAAATAAAGAATAGAAATGTACAATCGATAAGTTTGAATTACGACCCACTTTTTAACCGACTTGAAAAAAAGAGGCTCTCAGTTCGACTCGTGACTTGTATGTCAGTTTGTACGCGATTCTAAAAAGTATTTGTAGTACACTCAGGGGAAGGCTTAAGTGAGTTATGATTGAGAAGATATCTTCCTTCCTCATGAGAATTCGTACGGAGAAGTTGCCAATTATACCATTTGCGGTCATAAATTTATGTAGCTACGTTTCATCTAAATACAGGCATATATGGATATCCACCATCATTTTCTAAAACATCGCTAGTGAACATCTATCTGTTCGTGGAAGTAGAGCCATAATTATTACACAGTATAAAACAAAGTCATTATCCACCGTCTGTATGTCCTTTTAAACTACGCAACGTTATAATATGTATAATTATAGTAGGAAAACACTAATAAATTTAGAGGTTCCTAATGTACGATATTACACGAATCATCACGTTTTTGCGCTTAAATTGCAAAAGCTGGCTGAACCCTACGTGATAGACCAGAATAATGTACTACACAGTGTTGTTCACCTTAATTATCTGATGGCAAAAAAATTGTAAACGTGGTATATAAGGACATTCTGTAGTAGGTATAATTACATAAGCATTGCACCCGTGCGACGCTAGGGCGGGTCGCTAGTTTATTCTAAATCATTTTTGTCATTACACGATAAGTTTGGAAACAGAGCCTCCAGAAATGACCTTATAGTAGACCATAATTCAAAATTAATCGTGCTAAGAATGACGTCAATTGCTGTTGCTATGGCTGCCGCTTACGCCGGTTTCTGTGTTCTGACTTTTATGTAGGATCGAATGTGACAGTCCCTTGTTTCAACATACATAAATTATAAGTATAGATCAAGTGTAATGTGTGAACGCTTTGTTGAGTCTGTTTTAAAAGTCGTATTTTCAACGGTTTTGTTTGGTAAGGGATTTGCTTTTGAAGAGAAATATTAGATACTAGCTTTTACCCGCGGCTTTGTCCCCGTAATCCGTATTTAATCGGGATAACAATACAAATATATATCCTATCACTTAGGTTAGCTCATACTCTGCCTGTATAACAAATTTATTCCAAATTCGTTCAGTAGTTTCAGCATCGTTGGCTGAGTGGTCGCAAGTGCGACTGCCGGGCAAGGGGTCTTGGGTTCGGTTCCCGGGTCGGGCTGTACGGTAGGCGTAAGGGAACGAAGTGAAACGAATGACTACTGAGAATATACTGTGTTTTATTAATGAAATATAATTAATTTATACACTATTAGGATACAAAGATTATGATAATAGAGGGGACACTACACCTCCCCCCTGAAAACAAGGAAAATGCTTATTATATTAGCATTTTTCTTGCATACCATAGATAACGTACTGCACGGTTGGTGCGGTGGCTGGGCAACCGACTGCCGTGCAACGTGTCGCGGGTTCGATTCCCGAACGGAACAACACTTTGTGTGATCTACAAATTGTTGTTTCGGGTCTGGGTGTCATTGTATATGTGAACTTGTATGTTTGTAAACGCACCCACGACACAGGAGAAAATCCTAATGTGGGGCAACGTTTTTTTATAAAAAAAAAAAAAAAACGTACAATACATGATAATTATGATTACATACTTAACTAGAGTGATACAATTTAGTTCGGTTTTTGTGTATTACATCGGGCTTATTATTTCGCATAATTTCAACATTCGGTGACATATCTTTTATTACAACATATGGTCCAGAATAAATACAATTTAATTTGTTTCCAACCTCATTTTAAACAAGAATCAGATCATTTGGTTTATACACAACTGGATTCATATTTTTATCGTATATTTCTTTTCTTTTAATTTTACTAGATAGTAAATTTTTTCTAGCCTCCTTTTGTGCCAATTGCAAACGAAACTTGAGTTCTAAAGGGTAGTTATCAAAAGTGTATAGGGGATCTATCATATTACTTAACAAATTACTAGGGAGAGAGCATTTCTTCCCAAAAACAAGCTCATACGGTGTAAATTTTGTTTCACTATGCACGGACGTGTTGAAGGAAAAGCACCAAAATGGAAGCCATTGACTCCACCTTTCGGGATGGTTATCACATTGAATTCTGAGGAAGGAACCAAGGTGTTTATGCGAATTTTCTAATGCACCTATTGACTGGTGGTGATAGGCGGTAGAATTAGTTTTTGGAATGTGTAAAAGTTTACATACCTCATTCATGGTTGAAGACATGAATTCTGCTCCTCTATCGGTTGCGATCTCCTTCGGAATTCTATATCGCAATATAAAATTATTTACTAGAGTTCTAGCTACCTCTGTTGTGCTTTTAGAAATAAGTGGATAAGCTTCAACGTATTTTGAAAGTTCGCACTGTAGAGTCAAAATATATGAATAATTATTATTATCTCGCTCTAATGGACCAACGATATCCAAATATATTTTTTCAAAGGCAGTGTTTGCGGTTGACGTTATTACCATAGGCTCTTTTACGTATGTCGAATACTTATGTCGCTGGCATTTGTCACAGCGTTTTACAAAATTAATCACATCTTTTTCTAATACTGGCCAAAAATAATATTTTTTAATATTAGATAACATCCGTCTCATACCCGCGTGGCCACTTGTGGGCAAGAGATGGAAGTCATTCAATATTACCTTTTGATCATCTTTATTTTCTATTCTAATAATGTCCTTTAATATACACAACCTAGGCCTATGCCTAGGTTGTGAAAATGAAGTAAAAATATACGGAAGTGCTACTATTAGCACTTCCGTATATTTTTACTTCATTTAATAATTTTTCCACGAAAACATTATTTCTTTTAGTCATTACAAAATATAGTTCATTAATTCCATTTTTTAAGCATGCTTCATCAAGTTCTCTCACAAATTCCGCTGGGGTAATTTGCGATTGAGAATCCATATATTTAATATCAATTGAGTTCCTATCAGGAACATAACAAAATGTTTTAGTTTCAAAACGTACGTCATTTATGTTTTATTGAGTTTAATTTTCTTTTTTCAATAAATACTAATTCTATGTGGTCCTTAGGTTTAATATGCGCCTCTACGACTTTTGGTTGATCAGACCAATCGTCGGTAAAGTCGATATTAGCCGAAGGATCTGGCATAGTTTGCGCTATCTTTCTCTTTTGCGCTCTTGTCATGACATTTATTATTTTATTAGACATTTCCTTTAAATCTTGTATGTTGATACGAGACAAAGCCTCTGCAGCTGCATTATCTGTACCTTTTACATACTCGATACTAAAGTTGTATTCTTCTAATAATAGCCGAAACTTCATCAGCCGGCTCGACGGATCCCTCATATTAAACAAATAAACTAGAGGCCTATGATCAGTTTGAATTTTGAATTCTTTACCGTATAAATAGGGTCGAAAGTGTTTGACCGCCCAAACAATTGCCAAAAGTTCCTTTTCTATAGTTGGATAATTTTTCTCCGCTTTATTTAGACTCCTACTGGCAAACGCAACGGGTCTCATATTTTTATTCATCATCACGGCACCGATCGCGTGGTTTGACGCGTCTGTTTGAATTATAAACTGATTATTTGGGGAAAAATCCGGGTAAGCTAAGACAGGTGGTGAAGTAATACTTTCTTTTAGAGTTTCAAATGCTTTTTGACATTGATCGTCCCACTTAAAACGAATATTTTTCTTACATAATCTATTTAATGGGCTAGCTTTCTCGGCAAAATTTGGAACAAATTTCCTATAATAATTTACAAAGGCTGTAAATCTCTTTTTTTTTTTTTTTCTCTTTCTTTATTTATAGGACTTTTATCTAAAGACATGTCAGTCCTCTTGATACATATCAAGAAACCCTTAAACTAGTTGACTTAAAATAATAATACAAGCAAAAGCAAAAAAAGAAAAAAATAAAAATTAACAATCCAACTAACAAGACTCACTTAATACATAATAATAGAATTAAACTATACCATTAAAAGGAAACCGAACACAAAGGAATTCAACAGAATATTATGTTGTTAGGGAATTACTAAAAATATTATATAGTTTTTTGGCTGCTTCCGAGTTGGGATTGGACAATATACTATGAAAGATACCGACATCTAGTCTATTTATTTTTAAATCCCTAAGCAAAGCTTCTATATAAATTCGATACCGTTTGCATTCCACCAAGCAGTGTTGGACGTCATCAATCGTGCCACAGACTTCACAATTAGGTGAATCATATTTTTTCATCATATATCCAAATTTCCGTGATAGCACGTGACCGGATCGCAAGCGTAATGCCGTAACAACAGTTGTTCTGTCAAAATTACTATGACAAAACCAAGGGCAACGAGGAGGTTGACTTTGTACAATTTTATACCAAATGCTTTTTTCCTTCGACCTTTGGTCGAAATATTCTTTCCAAATTTCATAACAATGGTTTTTATATATGTTTAGTATTTCAGAATAGTAAGGTAAAATTTCAAAGTTATTGCCCTGTTGGGCTCCTAATTTTGCCAGTCGGTCTGCCTCCTCATTGCCCTGTATACCAACATGAGACGGGATCCACTGAAACTTAAAAATTATACGTTTACAAATTAAATTCTGGATTTTCTTCAACACTACATATGCCATAGGTAAACCTCTTTGTCCTGTTCTACATATTTTAATTAAATGTTGTATTGCACTTTTGCTATCGGTTATAATAACCACTTTAGACAAACCTAAAAGGTCGACATAAGATAGTGCTTCCGATATCGCAATCAACTCCAATGTCATGATTGAAACAGGCTGAGTTATCTTAAAATATTTTTTAACATTCATAACAGGGTCGTAGAAAGCAGCTCCTAAACAATTGCTAGATTTAGATCCGTCTGTGTACAGTCTGCGCCAATGACGATAATTATTGTACAATTCTTTAATAACTTCAAATCTCTTGACCTCATCGGTAGTTTTGGGCTGTGGGTAATTTCTAACTACTTCAATTTTTGACGGACCCGGTAGTATTCCTTTATCAGAGACTACATGTCCTAAATATAATATCTGTTTCTTTAGAAAATCGCATTTCTGCGGGTTCAATTTCAAGTTCACCTTACGAAGACGTTCAAAAACATCTTGTAAGTTTTTGTTGTGGTTATCTAATGAAAAACCATAAATAATTAGATCATCCATGTAAACAAAACATTTTTCGTAGGTAAGACCCGACATGGCCATATTCATCATGCGTGAGAACGATCCGGGACTTGTTTTCAGTCCCATAGGCATCCTCACCATTTGGTATTGTCCCGAGTCAAATGCGGTGTATTTTCTACTGTTTTTATGTAATTTAACATTATAAAACCCATTATATAAATCTAAATGACTGAAATATACACTACCTGCCAATGCGTCTAATATTTCAGACATATTAGGTAGTGGAAATTTGTCATCTTCGATTAAATTATTCAATTTCCGGTAATCTATCACTAATCTTAATTTCTTTTTACCACTATCATCGGACTTTTTCGGTACTAAGAGTAATGGACTTGACCAACTGCTATTGCATTTTTCTATTATATTTTCTTGTAGTAATTTGTCAATTTGAGACTTAATTTCTTGTTTTTGTGAGTGAGGTAAACGATATGGTTTCGTAAATACCGGACAAACGTTTTGTTTTAAAGTAATAGTGTGTTCATAAATATCCGTGGTTGACAACTTATCACCTTGTAAATAAAATATATCCGAATATTTAGCACATAAGTTCTTAATAGAAATTTGTTCCTCCTCATTTAAGTGTCCCAATTTCAATAAAGAAAATAATTGCTTTACCCTATTTGCGTTGCTATTAGGCTTATTGAATGTACATATCGAGTAATCGCTTAGTTTGTGAACTTCTGGTTCAATATTTTCTAATGTTAACGTATTTTCGGTAGTATTTAGTATTCTTATTGGTATTAAACCATTTAAAGGTTTGACTATAGAACTAGCTAAATAAAGACCTTGGCATGATTCCTTACAAATTACTACGCATTCTTCAGTATAATTAGTTTTAATATAATGAATTGATTCACATCTGGGGGCTACATTCCAGATGTATTTATCATTACGTTGTATACGCAAATTACATTTTATGTTATTTCCTACTACTAATGTTAAATAATCGTTCTTTAAATCAATAATCGCACTATACGTGTTTAAAAAATCTTGTATGCTTGCCTTACATGGTAGCGAATCAAAAACATAAAATTTGTGCCTAAATAATTTATCATCACTTCGTAATTGTAGATAGGTGTATCCAATTGCATGGACTTTGCCACGAATTCCATTTATAATAATCTTCTCATTATGGATTGGAAGATTATGCTCGAGTGCATGTTTATATTTAAGAGCCGAAATGGTAGCGCCCGTATCAAGTAACCAAGAATGAATCACGTTGTTTAGAGATAATCTGATGCAACAATTACTACTAGTAGTTAAGATAAAATTATTAGCCTCGAAAAAACTTATTTTCCGCAACATCGCTATTATTTTCCGTTTCAGTTATTACGCGCATATGTTGATTGCGAATCCACCTATTTCCACGACGGTTATTATTATTATACATACCTCTATTCTGCCAGGGTCTTCGTACTGGTCGAGAAACAGACATAGGGACTTGATTTTGACCTCTAAAATTAGGATTATAATTAGTTCGCTGCGAAAACACTCTGCTATTAAAGTGCTGACCTCCACGATGGTAATTTTGCCTTCTAGGGGAAGAAAAATTATGACTGGTAGGTTTATTATAATTTTGATGGGACATACCTAAGACTTCACCAGCTGTGGAAGCAGACCCGATATCCTCCTCCATTGCAGCCTGGATTGCGTCTTTCAATGAGGTGTAATTCCTGGATGTAATGACAGTACTAAGACTGCGATTACGCAACCCATCGGCGAATTTTTTAATGGCATACTTTTCGTTTAGAGGTTTTAAAATGTTGTGACAATCTGAATTTCCATTGGATTGCGCAATCGTCAGCTCCACAAACATCTCGGTAATTTCCTTACCGTAATCCTGAATATTTAAATTATTTTGTCTACATTTTTGCAATTTATCTTGTATGGCAGGGGCTGATTTTTGGGGCAAAAGCTCTTTCCGCATATCATTGATCAAATCAGTTACAGTTGAATAACTACACTTTAGTTTCAATGTTGCACCTTGTGACAATCTGCTTTTTAATACAAACTGAATCAATTTATGCTTACATTCATCCTTTTCCAATACAGACGCATAGTATTCAATGTTATCAATCAGTTGTTTACTATTAAATTCATCGTCATTCATTTGAGCAAGTAAGGACAAAGCAGTTTTTAAATTGAATGTTTCCGCCATGTTTACATTAGTTTCGGTCATATCAGAAAAAATATCTTTAAAATCACTAGATTTATTTTTTGTACATAGAAACTCTATGTCAGTATACAAGGACTGAAAATCGGAGGACAATTTGATAACTAAATCGGTGTCCTGGGTAGATAATCTTCCTTCCTTTATATCTTTGTTTAATTCACTTATAAGTAACGAATACTCGCTATAAAATATTTTTGCCTCCTCTAACTTATTAATAACAATTTGTCCTTGACGCCTTTTAGGACCAATTTTAATCAAATAAGTCTTTATATTTTTCAGTTTATCATACAATTCCTTTAATTGTAAAATCATAACTTACCAAGCATTGCTGTCACATGGAGTATAAAACTTACAGATCATAACACACACATTATATTATTATTACATTTGGTTTTTATATCTTAGAGTCCACTAAATTAGTTTTTTATAACTTAGCGTCCACTAGAGAGGAATATAGTCAGTAGTCCTACCCGATTTGCAAGTAAGAATTATTTAATACGCACTTATCTTATCTTTTTTGACGTAATTATTTCACTTTTATTTTACCCGCACATCACAATTTTTTTTTTCACATTTTTACTTCACTGATGCCGTAGATTATGTTGCACCGTCATACGATGTCCTCGCTTTTTGCATCACTGCGGCCGCGACGAAAAATGGAAGAGCGCAGGTTTTGCCGATGTATTTCCTGCTGCATCCAGCGCCTATAACACTTCCTATACATTCGGTACAGGAAAGCAAGTAGACCGACTCCCAGAACCAATGCGATTACCGTCAGAATTATGCTAGCGGTGCTTAGATGAAACTTTATTTCCTCAAATGATGCCTGGTTAGACCCACCGATCGCGTTTTGGACGACAACTTTTTCTTCATATTTTGACTTTGAGGATCCCATATTGACAATTTTCGATATATACGACAGCACTCAAGTGTACTACGATTGAGTCTAAATTGTTCATCTTGGTAACAACTAAAGTTCACTTATTGTTTTACATTCTTATAACAAAACAGTTCAGACTTCTGCACGATAGGTATCACATACGCGACACTCGTATGACATCTTCTTTTGGCAGGGTCGCCATGTACGGTAGGCGTAAGGGAACGAAGTGAAACGAATGACTGCTGAGAATATACTGTGTTTTATTAATGAAATATAATTAATTTATACACTATTAGGATACAAAGATTATGATAATAGAGGGGACACTACAGGGCAAAGTATTACTGGGTTTTTAAAAGAAATCTCAGTAGTAGCACGGAGTCTGGAAATGTGCCCGGTATATGGTAATAGGCTCACCCCCTATTGCATGGGACCCATAACATAAATAGTGAAAAGTGGGTGTTACCTCTGTGTGCACCTCTGCCTACCCCTTCGGGGATAAAAGGCATGATGTTATGTTATGTACTTCCAGCGTATTTAATGAACAAACATCCAAACGAAGACATTTATAAGTTATAAGTTTCACATAATATTTTATAATACTAGTGTGAATGAATTGAATTTATTGATAACTATGTTGTATAAATTTGGGGTCAATTGGCATTGTAATGTAAATCAACAAAGCTTAGATGAACATTATTTATTGTATGAAGATTAACATTTAAATAACAAAACAATTGAATTTTCATCTTACTCATTAATTGCGTTTGTAAATTATCTATTAATAATATAACAACTATAAATAAATTCCTTTAGTTTTTATTTTAACAAGACAGTGAGTTTTATTTTCAGTCATAAATGAGATATACAATTTCACATTTCATAAAACAATATGGTTTCCACTGCCAGACGTAGTATTATTGCTTCACGTAAAACGATTTAACACAAGTTTAGTACATCTTTGGTTTATTTTTATGGAGCATTTATTACCCATAATCTAGTGTTATGTTTAAGGTAATATCTATGATTCTTGAATTTTATTGTTTTTTTACCAAAACTAATTGCGATATAACTTACTTACATAAATATTTGACGAGGAACTCGACTTTCAAGCCATGCTACAGGCTCATATTAGCCATTACTATAATTTCTATAATGGCTTGAAACTAGTCGAGTTCCTCGTAAATAATTATGTGAGTAAGCCGATAAAATATTAATTTATTGAATCTAATTGCTTAAATTTTTTAATAAATACCGAACCAAGAGACTCGAATTTCTTATTTTCCTATTTTCCTAATGGCTACACGAAATGCAATAATTGCGTACTCATTGCAAGTAATAATTTATAACTTAGCACACATTAAATATAAAATTCAGTTAGTCGATCCTGTTAAACATCACCATCATCACCATCAACAGGCTATAAGTAACCACTGTTGACCAAAGGCCTCTTCTCGCACGGAGAAGTTTTGACCATTAATCACAACGCTTGCACATTCCGGGTTGGCGATTTCAAACTTATAATTAGAAATTATAAGCCCAGGTTTCCTCACGATGTTTTCCTTCACCCTTTGTTAGTGGTGTCTAAATAATCTTAGAAAGTATGTATGTACATTAAACTCGGAAAAAGTCACATTTGTACTTGCCGTTGCTAGGTTTGAACCCGCACTCTCATGCATGAGAAGCGTGCGTCTTAAAACTCCGGGCCACCACGGCATTGTTAAAAATACTAACCTCAAAATATCTATACTTTTACGTTGATAAAACTGGTTGTTAAAACATGAGTTATGATAGTTTAACAAACTGTATAGCATGCAATAACCTATTCTAGAATTTCAAGACAATATATCTATCAAGACACTCTATTTCTTCATCTTTACCTAACAATTTGTTTTATTGTTCCCTTCGGCTACAGCTCGGAAAATTAGAGGAAAAGATTATCTCAGTTTTTTTATAGAAGAGGAGTATTGAAAGACTTGTGACCCGACGACAGTATAAAATGACAACCTCTTAGAAATTCCCTCCGCGACGTTTTTAATGAGATGGTTGAATCTATTGTGAGGTTTTTCTCTATAGGAATGCAAAAGATGGATGATCCGTGATCAGTTTGGTTTATAAATAGAATATTGTAGTTAAAAGAGATACGGTTTATAGTTTGTGTCTTCTCAATGTGATAAGGTAGTACATAAGTAATATAATAAAAATCTTATACTTACTTACTATTATATAAAGCGGAAGACTTTGTTTTTTTGTTTGAACGCGCTAATCTCCGTAACTACAAGTCTGATTTGAATAATTCTTTTTGTGTTGGATAGCGCATTTATCGAGGATGGCTATAGGCTAAAACATCACGACTATAACCAATAGGAGCTGAGCAGAGCGTGTGAAACCGCGCGGAAGTAGCTAGTATGTTATAAAGTTATAGGTACAATAAACAAATTTGACTCTTAAACCACTTCGACAAGAGCTTGAAAGCATTTAAATAAGAAATTATAGTAAAATAATGAATATGTTACTAATATTGTGATTAACAACAAAATTATAACATCGACCAATATAACACAAATAAGACTGACTTAAATCAAATGGAATTTTGGCAAAACAAACAAACAATAAAACCGAGGCTTCACTGTAGTAAAATTTGCCACTGAATACATCAGACAATGGTAATTACCCAGTAGTAATTAAGTTAATTTACGGGTCCGACTGTGTAGCCCTGCTTGGAAAATTTCGGTCACGTCCAGGTTCCAAGTTTAAATTCTAGGGCAGTGTATTTAGTTCTTTTTCGTTCATTCCGCATTCTGATTTGAATAATTTGGTTTTGGTTTTGTCTTGGTGACCCTATTACCTGGAACTTTGTCTGTCAGTGGAACAACAACCCTTTTTTTCGAATGGAAACGTCAGTTATTTACAGAATATTCTTATAGAATTATATTTGCAGTTTTAATACGCAATAGAAGGCAATAGATCGCGTGGGATTTCCCCACAGAAATGTTAAAACAACGAGATAGACCAATCACGTAAAAAAGCCCGTCCACTATTTTTGCACAGCTGTAAAAGACACGCTGAACGGAAACCGCTGGAAGCAGATTATCCGCTCCAGATGTAATCCTGATGCTGACCACGATCCTCAGACATGACTAGAGATTGAGAGTATACTTCGTAACTTACTAAGATGAATATTATTATGCACTACGAATATTACACGAGTAGTAAATCAAAATATCTAATTCAATGTAATAATTGCCTGCCTCGTTGGCTAAGTAGTCGCAAGTGTGACTGCCAGGCAAGGGGTCTCGGGTTCGAATCCCGGGTGCGGAAAATAATTACTAGGTTTTCTAAAAAACATCTCAGTGATAGCACGGAGTCCGGAATTGGGACCGGTATATGGCAATAGGCTCACCTCCTATTGGGACTCATAACATAAATAGTGAATAGTGGGATGTTACATTGTACTGGAGCATTAAGTGCCGTATAATGTGCACCTCTGCCTACCCCTTCGGGGGTTGTACAATTGGTCAGTAAGTGGTCAGGTACGAATTCATGATGTCTCAGCAATTGTTGCAGTTTACAATGATTTTCAGTACTTAATATAAGTTTTAGTAATACAGTAAGTAGTAAATAAGCCTTTTAAAAAGTGAAATAGTACTTGACCTTAAAACTAACCTCAAATCCCTAAGTTTGACACACAGTAAAACGACACATTCCAACACTCTTCAATCACAGTATTTTACACAGTACCTTTTGAAATCTGTGCGAAAAATAATGGTTCTACCAACGGCTTATAGGACCCTGAATATGTAGGTACGGGACCCAGGAAGGGAGGGCCGCGAATAAATTGAGGCAATATTTCATGCTCAGACGTTTCAGTGAATGAACGGATTGTAATGCGGAAACTAAGTCAGTGCTGGTTATTTATTTATGTATGTAAAAGAGTTTTTCATAGCGACGAAATATGGGTTATGATTTTCGATTCTGATGTGAAGTTTTAGACAGATATTGTTTATTTGATACTAGCTTTTACCCGCGACTTCGCTCGCGTAACAAAAGGATAAAAAGTAGCCTATGTGACATATACCAATACACACAGCGCCATCTATACCAATAATTTCATTTTCCCTCGAGAATATCAATTTTTCTGGGATAAAAAGTACCCTATTATTTAATTCAGACTTATAACTTTACGTCTGTAAAAATTCAAAGCAATCGGTTCAGTAATTACGGCGTGAAAGCAGAACAAACAAACAAACTCACTTTCCCATTTATACCTCTAGTATCAGTAAGGATAGTAAGGAAGTAAGGATAGTAGGTAATCATACTTGAACTAAACAGTAACTATAACGGTAATCATACTCTGCCTTGTTGTCCGAGCAAGGGGTAGCAAATGCGACTGCCGAGAAAGGGGTCTCGAGTTTGATTCTAGGGTCGGGAAAAGACTAAAAAAAAAATATCGGTAGTAGCATGGAATCTGGAATTGGGTCCGGTATATAGCAATAGGCACACACTATAACATGGGGCTGAATGGGCCGTAATGTGCAACTCTGCCTGCCCCTTCCGGGGATAAAAAGCGTGATGTTGTGTTATGTAGTAATCATACTTTACTAAGTATGATCCTTTTCAACTTTAAAGAAAGTTAATTAATGAGTTTCGATTAAGCAGGATTTAACATATTTATGTCAAAATAAGTCGATCTTTTAGAAAGATCGTTCAGTTTAGAAATTAAATAATTTTTTCTAAGTTTTCACATTTGTATCCAAATGATCCAATAGTTTACCAACACGATAAGACATAACTAACAAAGACAGTCTACAACAAAAAAAGTAGTAAACAAAATTACATCCTGTAGAACAAAAACCAAACATTTTGAAATACAAAATTGGTTGCAGAAGAGCATTTAGTATGACCTTTATAGAGTAAACGAAGTGTAACTAACGGAAGCCTCGTGGTGCGGTGCGGTGCGGTGTACCTATATGCATACATAGGTATAAAGGTACAGTGGGGGAAAGATGAGCCTGATCATTTTAAGATTTTATTGTTTGAATTCGGCAAAAACTGACTGACTGACTGCACCAATGGCGTGGTGGCTCGGCAACCGTCTGCCGTGCAACGTGTAGCGGGTTCGATTGAGATTGAGTACCCACGACACAGGAGAAAATATTAAAGAGGGGCAACGGTTTAAAAAAAAATCGAGCCATACCTCATAAATATCTCAACTAATAGATAAGCGATAATGTCGCGCGGTTGAGTGACCTGTGACCGCACCCTTAGTCAGTGGTGCGTTTGATATTGTTGGGCATCCAGCGCCGGCGCTAGCACTGCTCACCACCCCGCTTTATTCTTTAATTTGAGGTTCGCTGGTACAGGGCTAGAGAGCGGATCTCATCAGGGGCAAGCATATATAAACTTAGTGGTAGTCACGCGGCTGTGTCCCTCATTGTACGTATGCAAGGGATGCAAGACTGCAAGGAACCGGAACCAGTATAACCCTATTATGTTCTATCTAGAGCATTGAAACCATTTGCTATGATATTGATCGCGGAAGTTTCTTGCAGTTTGAAGTTGGATTGTAAAGAAAGTTTTTCTCGAATTCGTTAAAATTCTATCAACAAAACTGCAAGATCTCGGCTTTGCTTACAGGACATCGCTTTGTTTTATTGTAATCACATCTAAATTCATATATAAAGAGTTCTTAATCTTTAGACGATTTCTTAATGGTGATTAATTTTTGAGTTTGAAGTTATACGGAACCTTTTTATGATCGGTGTTTGATATTTGGTTTATTATTATTTAACAACTCAAAACAAAACACGGTTTACCCGTCTTCATATCTCGAAAAAGATGATAAAAATTTTTTAGGCAGATTAATTTGATACATATTAACTTTTAAAGATAAGATACAAAACAATAAATACAAATACATTTCAAATATCAGTACGAATACGCGCTGCATACGTAAATGAAGTGCTTCATCATTGTCATAACTCGCAATTTCGCGTAAGCGGCAATTTAATCGTCTCTCGAGTCCAATCAGCTCAATTTTATTTTGTACTGAATATAAATTTGTATTCTCGATGTATTTTTATATTTTTGCCAATATTACCTGCAAACGTGTCTGACCTAGTTTCAAAACGGAGAGTGTAAAACGAATACGATAATTAGGCGGTTTTTTATGTCCATTTTCAAATCTTTAGTCTACTTAAGAAAAGTTTTTTTTAAAGATTGGCCACTATCTCATCTAGGGGTAAACAATGATGCGGCCTTTGATGGCGTACACCTAAGCAGGTTGCTTATACATATATTTACTTGGGCCTTGAAGACACTCAAGTTATATCTTCGGGGACACAGTGTGAACAGAACACAGCTATGAATACCTGTATTAGGTACGTATGTAATTTACCAAAAAGATAAAGTTTAGAATATCCATAAGTACTTAAATCAATTTTCTTTCTCAATTCACCCTGCAATCAGCTACACTTTACAGGAACTTAAGCTCAAACAGGTCTTCAATGTAAACATTCAATGTCCACAAACAGGACACAAGCAAAATAACTCCCGCCATTTCCATTGTGACAGTTTGTTTGTGACGTCATCGTGGTGGAATTGAATTTGCGCGCGAAACAAAAGAACGCGATTTAGGACTCGCTACTGTTTACTAACAAGTTGTTTAAAGCGTGGGTAAATGGAAATTTGTGAAGTATCTTGATTCAGAAATAAGTGAAAACGTTATATTTTATGGAAATCAATAGATCTTTTTATATATAATTCTGCTGTAAACGGCTTGACCGATTTAAATGATTTTTTCTGTACGCGTTTGTGTGGCGCCCTGGATGGTTTAGATTCACAAATCAGCCCGGCAGTTGGCGCTGCAGTCGGTATTTAGGTCTTTTATCCTAAACGGCTGAACTAATTTGAATGAATTTTTGTTTATACATGCAAGTGGATATGCAGGACAACGTCTGTCGGGTCCGCTAGTATATATATAAAAATGTAACCCGTTTCCCGTTGTCACGCCATAACTTGAGAATGGCTAAACTGATTTGGCTGATTTATTTTTGTTGTGTTTTTTATTGTCAGAAGAAGGTTCTGATGACAGAAAAATTCCTGAAAATCCTAGGGGAACGGGAGAAAACGGGATTGCGCATACGAAGTCGCGGGCAGAAGCTAGTAGAAAATAAATGTAAGTTTGTAAGTTATCTCCATAAGTGGCGTTGATCACTTACTGTTATATATTCCGTCTACTCATTTGCCATAACGTACCCATCCCTTAAAATTGCGTTTACTATATCATTAAATTTTAAGGTCGGCAGCGAACTCATAACTCCATTGGTGGTGAGGGTACCTATGGGCGGTAGGTACTGATCACTAGACCATCAGGTGATCTATCTTCTCGTTTACCTCCTATTCCGTTTCAAAGAGTTAAATGAAATAGGAAGGTGCTATCATATCACAAAATCCTGTACATAGATAGAAAACAATTCTCGTTCCACATAACATAACATAACATCACGCCTTTCATCCCCGAAAGGGTAGGCAGAGATGCACATTATGCCACTGTACAATCATAATATGTGACATTTGTCATGTCGTAAAAAGACAACATTTTGATGATTCATAATATGAACGGAAAGTGGTTCATATTTGCATAACATAACATCACGCCTATTATCCCCGAAGGGGTAGGCAGAGGTGCACACAGAAGTGACACCCAGTTTTCACTATTTATGTTATGAGTCCCATGTAATAGGGGGTGAGCCTATTGCCATATACCGGGCACAATTCCAGACTCCGTGCTACTACTGAGATTTTTTTTTAAAACCCAGTAATACTTTGCCCGACCCGGGAATCGAACCCGAGATCCCTTGCGCGGCAGTCGCACTTGCGACCACTCGGCCAACGAGGCAGTCAATTCTCGTTCCAGGATCAAATAAAAAGATCCAGCTAACGTAAACAATTTCATTGACAATTATTCCACAAAATCGTCTCAAAAGTATCTAACCCTTCAACAAAGTTGAGTTTAATTCTAAACCATTCTTGGCATAATCCATTAATTACTTTGATTGATTATCTAATTTACTAACAAATTAAAACGACATCAATCACCTGGTAGTTCTCTCCGACATAAAAGTCAGTCTAAAATAAATAAATTTCGAAGGCTTTAAATTTTGTAATGGGCAATCAGTTTGAAAGGTTACCGAAATGTTATTACGTGAAGTTGTATTTTTAATTACATACCTACTTTAAGTTTGCTCAGGAATTATAAGCTCAGCTGCTTTTGCAGTTAGACAGATTAGACAGCTCACGGACGTAGATACGGCAAGGCTTGTCTATTTTAGTTACTTTCACAGCATTATGTCGTACGGCATTTTGTTGTGGGGTCGAGCTGCAGAAATAGAATCAATTTTTATTCTTCAAAAGCGGGCTATCCGAGCAATATATTACTTACGCCGTTGCGAATCGCTAAGAGAATTGTTTAAAACGATAAACATCTTAACAGTGCCCTGTCAATACATATATGAAAATATAATGTATGTAAGAAAGAATAGGCAATTGTTCGAAAAAAGAAGCGATAGACACAATCTTAATACTAGAGGCAACAATAAGTTAGCTGTACTGCAATTCAGACTGTCCAAGGTGCAGAAATCCTTTATGGGGTTAGGTATTAAATGCTATAATAAAATACCAAATAGCATACTAGATCTAAATGAAAGTAAATTTAAAACATATATTAAGCGCGACTTATGTAAACAAGCGTACTACAGGGTGATTGATTATCTTGAGGATAGGAATGCTTGGCAGCGTGTTGGTTCGGCTCCACTGGACAATACTCAAATGTAGTCAGTACCTAGTTCAGATTACGATAATAGGTAATTTAACACTTTGATTCCGATGAAGGCAATCTATTTTTCTTGTGGCATCGAGCATTTCTTTCTTTATTTAAACAAGAGTATATTTTTTATTTTTTTCTTGTATAGAAGCACTATTTTATATGGATTGTCAGTATACATATGTGAGGACCATGTCAGACTTAAGATATTTGTTTTCTCTTGGTTTTGTTTTTTTTTCTATTTTAGTATGTTCTGTTATTTGTATGTTGCGTCAGGTATGTCTTTACATTATTCTCACATGTGTGTACAATATTGGAATATGTATCAGAGCAATGTAAAACAGACTTTTTTTTAAAAGAGTAACGAATGGAGTTTCTTGCTCGTTCTTCTCCACTCGAATCGACATTTTGGAACGAGCGCCTAGCTTCACTGACGGACAGACTGACAGACTATTATATATCTCATATTTGTTGACGTTTCAAAAGTACCAAATTATGGTTTAATTGAAATAAATGCTTTTGAGTTTGAGTTTGAGTTTGATGTTTAAAAAATGCATTATTTTATTGTATAAACAACAAATTAGAAATATAGTATAAACTTTATTTCTCAAGTATTTAGTTGGAAATTACCTCACCTCCTATTACTTGGGACATATTATAACAAATGGCGTGATGTTATATTATGTGCACCTCTGCCTATCCCTTTGGGGATAAAAAGGCGTGATATTATGTAGTTGAAAATTTTAGTTTGGGAGAGCCATGCTTCAGCACAGATGGGCCGGCTCGACCGGAGTGATACCATGGCCTCACTGAAGACCGACATGAAACAACGCTTGCGTTGTGTCTCGTCTTGTTATTGAAGTTAGCGGAGGCCCAATTCATCGCATCGTTAGATTTGATTCTAGTTCGAGATGCAAATTATTTCGCGTATATCCTCTCGCGTGGGCACTCAACTCTCTCGTACACCCATGTGTACGAGAGAGTTGAGTGCCCATCGCGCAATTGTACACACGGGTGTACGAGAAACGCGCACCGATTGAATATTTTTTCTGTGACGTATATTTTTAAGTTTGCAACCCGTTCTTTATTTGATAGTTGATTGAACAGAATAGTTAATTCGCTTTTCTATTAAAATATTTACTCGTATGTACGAGAACGCGCGTTTACCCGTGTGTACGAGAGGCGCGCGAGAGACCCAATTTTGAGACCATTGATTTTTTGTCACTAAAGACCCATTATGGGTTTTAAACTGTCAAACACCAAGCGGTCACCGGTGACCGCAACCTATTGTTCTATAATTGTGTCTACAAAACCGGTACTCGACGAGTTAATCAGGGAAAATAATAATCTGTAGGAATTTCATAAATAATACAAATTAATCCTACGCAGTGCCGGATTAAGCAAGCGCGGGGCCTGTAGCAAATTTTGTCATGGGGCCCTTGGTTTGCCCTCTGTTCTCATTTGGGCATTGACTAAAATTGGTGCCTTTCTTTTTTCTGGCGGCAGTCGATAATTTATGGAAAATATTGTCTAAAATGACATTACAAACGAAATTGTCTATGAGCTCATGTATGGAAATCTCAGTCTGGACTGAGTTATGAGCGTTGAAAGGAGCTGAAGTCAAACATTTTACTTTGGTTTTTTTATTCAAATTATTCATATTTTTGTCACAATTCCCAACTTTAAATTGCGCGCAACTGTACGTCGGGCACAGGAACACCATATCACACCACAATATGTATATTCATTTTCCCAGGCACAAATTTTTATTACCTATTTTCTCTCAGTCGATAACTTGTGGGATGCTTCTAGGACTTGTGTCATGAAGCTTCATGAGCCTCAGCTATGTTACCAGTGGTGGGTTGAGTGGTGGAAGCCGTGTGAACATCTAATAAAGTATATTTTGTTTTACCATTGACTCCTGGTGGGAGACTCATCTACTTTATAGTTCGCATAATCTTTTGAAGAAAGGAAACCGTCGACTTTGTAAAGTGATATACCTACGTCAGATGAGCGTATAATTTTTTTTCATATAATGTGATCAGTCGAAATATAATCCATCACTTTGTGACTGAATGACGATATCTTTGTACAGAATCTTATGTTAGCTGTAGATTAGAGTATTAACTGTAGTTAAATTAGTGACTTATCGGGAGTAAGTCGGGAGAAGTAGACGGAAAAAACATTTTTTCGTGTTTTGACGATTGTCACTGCTCAATTCGCTACCGACGCCGCAGCTGACAAATTTCTTGTATTTCGTGATAGGGCTCAGTAAAGTATTTTGCGGGTTTTCGACTGAGAAGATATTGAAACTCACATGAATATCTGTCATAGGCCATAAACCGTACACATAGGTATAAAGTGAACACGCTAGCCAAGCAAGCAAAATGTTTTTTTTTTACTTGAGCAGTGGCCAGTTAATGTTTGACTCTGTTATGATTCCGTGGCCTTATAAAAAAAGATATAGAAGTCCACTATAAGCTTTCCTATATTCCTTGAAATCGTTTATAAACATTTATTACAAAATATTTCTGACAAGTAAATGAAGAAATATGCGTTGTGTACGGTCAACATCAACAAAATAAAAGGAATTATATAGCACTATTTTCACATCTTTGAACTGATTTAACTCGGTTTGGACTGTGTTTTTGATATAAGACCCCATATATTTTTTTGTTTGTAATTTTATTCTGCATCCGTTTTTACACATCCAAAAAACTGCCGCGAAAAAATAAAAAGGCACCACGCTCCATACAAATTTTGTCTTGTCGTTATTTAGGGTATTACATAAAACAAAACTGTTACAAATAAACTTTTCTGGATTTGTTATGGGCAAATTTAGCGATTACACTTTCAATATCGACTTCTTTAAGCAAGTCATGCTCTATATTCAATATTGTGAGATGATTAAGACGTTCTTGGCCCATAGTCTTCCTTAATTCATTTTTAATTCGTTTAAATCGAGCTTGGTTCGCCCGCCAATGGCACCAACCAAGCGCACAAATACTAACTTTCCTTTTGTTACACATACAAAATACCGACTATTTGTCTTTTTACGTTTATTTCGTTAAGAAAAAAATCAAATTACTTGTAGGTTGATAGTAGTTTTGTAAAGAAAACATTTTCTTCATAAGTCTTGCTGTTGAAGTGGTGTAATTACGAAATACCTATTTGAGCGCGGGGCCCTCCAATTCGCGGGGCCCGTAGCATTTGCTACTCTTGCTACGTGGCTAATCCGGCACTGATCCTACGGCCTATCTGTATTGTAAATTAATCAAACTTTACGAAGGTATGGCAGCTAATTGAACCAATATATTATAATCGACTCAAAACAATTCATTTAAAATTCATACATATATTTGATCACAGCTTTGTATAATCCCCAATTTTCATACATTGTCTATGAATATTTAATTATATTATAGAAATTTATTAGGAACGTACCTAATCCTTTCATTTAGAAGGTTTCTATTCAAAACGTATTTACGGTCTGATAAATTTAATGTTAACTTGAACCTCTTGGGTCAGGGCGGTGATAGTATTATGCTGTTAAATTAAGGATGTCGTTAGCACCTATACATGATAACAATAGATAGACCTATTATAGTTGGAAGGGTAATAAATCGTATCGTGGTGACGACCCGTGAGGAATATTGCTGATTATATCTGTTTATTCTGAATTATGTCGTTGCCCTTAATGGAATATGGTGTACGGCTGATAAAGTTCTGATAAAGAGGTTTCATCCGAGAGTATGTCCATCTCATTGTGTTCGTCCGTTGAATGACAAAAAAGGTTTAGTAAATATTTTTTTGGTATATTCCGTTCCTTAGGTCTTTCATTATGATATTCTTTAGGTAACTAAGGTACGCTTTGTGTCCTGGATTTAGGTATTGGACAATGTACAGGTAATTTTATTAAAAGAAAATGATTTCGCTTTTTCTAGAGGTGGCTTTGTATTGGCTGATAATATTAAACATTAGGTATAGATTTAGGTTCATCATAACCAAAATATTTATCATTAAACATGAAAAATAGTGGCGCAATTGGGTACTAGCCTTAATCAAAAAGAAATTATTTTGACTGTACAATACAATAAAATATTAAAAAATAATCACACACTCATTCATTGATTTTATGACCAACTTAATTTAAGTATCTTTCCAGCAAATAAGTATGCTGTTTTACGCTAAAAAAACCTGACGTCACAATACACAATCTCGTACAAAACTCATAGAAAACTGTCGTTTTTGACAGTTCAAAAAAGTATTGAACGTAACTAGATGGCAAGGACCCAATTAGGTAAATACTGTTATGAAGCTCTCATGTAACCATTCTAGTTCTGTTTGCTTGCATTAGGATCATCGATTCAATTAATGCTAATTTATGTATATCTCAAGGGCGATAGAGCAACGTAGCTCATTTGACAATCACAGTAAATGTTCTGTACACTGAAGCAATGTGAAAACGGAACTGCATTTAGTACTGTCAACAGTACTGGCGTAATGCCAATGAATAATTTCAGAACAGTAGCTAGGTAGTATCTTTTATAAATCTTACTATATATCTTTATATATATAATTCTGCTGTACTTGTGTATCTCATTGAACTCCTCCTAAACGTCTTGATCGATTTAAATGAACTTTTCTGTACGAAATCTGAAGCCGCACTTGCGACCACTCGGCCAACGAGGCAGTCATAACATATGTAAATAGTGAAAACTGTGTGTTGCATTGTACAGTGGAATTAAGTGCCGTAATGTGCACCTCTACCTAGCCTTTCGGAGATAAAAAGGCGTCATGTTATGTTATAAAACACATTTACAAGAACGTCCTACCTTATTATGGATTGTGGATTGTAGATCACAAAAAAACGTCTTGTATGGCACTTATAACGTGATACACATTGCCCGGTCCAAAAAGTTCGGTGGTCCGGAAAGGTTTAAGATGCTTCTCATGCATGAGAGTACGAAACCTACCAACATCAAACACCAATATGACGTTTTCCGAGCTATATGTACTTTCCAAGATTATTTTGACACCACTGACATATGGTAAAGGAAAAAATATCGTGAGGAAACCTAAGCTTATTATTTGTAATTATAAGTATGAAATTGCCAAACCGTATTTTAAAAAAGAAAAGGTTCAAACACTAGGATTTCCTCGTGTGCCGTAGGTGCGTTTATAAACATACAAATTCACATACACATGACACTCAGACCAGGAACAAAAATCTGTGGATCACACAAAGAGTTGGTCCGTGCGGGAATCGAGCCCGCGACATGTTGCGCGGCAGCAGGTTGTTCAGCCACCACGCCAACCATGCCGTCAAAGTATTGAGCAAGCATAGCGATTAATGCTCTAACCTTCTCCTGTGACAAGAGGACTTTGGTCAGCAGTGGCCACTTATAGGCTGTTGATGATGTTGACACATTGCCCATCAGCTGAATTCCCAGCCACTGTGCCAAATATATCATGCAGAAACTCATACATGCTATCAGTAGTGTGGCAGTTTCCCGTAGTCTTGTAACCTTAAGATACTACAACATTGATGCTAATCACCTCATCTTGATGTCATTAGCACTTAAGGGATGTTGTTGCTCACTACAGTCCCATGGGACAGATATTGTGTTAGTTCCTTGAACATTATCATTGATTACATTAGTTACTACCTCTAGTTTCGGAACAAAGTGTAACAGTTTTTGAGGCGTCGTTACATGTTACCTGTCAAACTTAAGGCTGACTTAGTGCGTGTTATTTGTTAAATAGAATTTTGTAGGTACTTTTGACTACACATATGACAGTTTTTCTGTTGGTCTAGTTGTCTCAAAAGTAATTATCAAGCCGTGGGGTCACACGTTATATAAATTCCCAAGTTGGACAAATCAGTGGGATTTTTTTCGGTGTCTAGTTCTTTCAAATGCGATACTAAAGCTGAAGATGTCACATTTCTCAAATTCCTAAGTTTCAGTAGGCATTTTCCGTTAGTTATCTACTGAGTCAACCTAGCTATTTAATATATAATTTAGTATAACAATCGTCACTGACTACGCAATAAAGTCTAATTTCCTTACCTGTATACCAATAACTTGGCCAACTGTACCTAATATATTAAGCAGGTACATTACTCGCTCCATTCCTGACGTCAATATACAACCTACACATGAACAACTTCTAAGAAGTAGCGAATGTGTAAACTAAAGCTGTACCTACACGAAGGGCAGGTGTGTCAAATCGTTGCCATGAATATATGGAACACGTGCAAATATTTGGCTAGTCGATACGGGTTATACAGGTACTAGGGGTACGCCGTACATTAAATAAAAAATAGAAGACGTCATGTTATATGGCTGCCACGTACCATTTTTTTTTTAAGGGGGGAAAATCATCGAATGACTGCTCCCGCCTGGGTGAGGCGGAAGTGAGTGTCAGACTCTTACTGACTAAAAACCACCCCGTTCCTTCTCCTGCACGTCGAGCCGGAGCCCCGGTTAACCGTTAGGTTCTCCGCGACTCCGAAACGGCATCGGCCCTATTGGGCCCCATCTGTGGTGGTCTGATGGCTCTTTGAGGCGCGCGCGGAACGCGACGCGCCGTACGCTCGGGTCTGTTTCTGGTCGGACGGGGAGCCACCCATGCTCGCCGTCAGCAGGCCCGCGCTTACGGTGGCCGGAGATCGTCTGCCACGTACCATTGAGTTATTTTTTGTAAGAACTTTTTTTGCTATATTAGGTATTCGATCGATTTTTAAGAATTATGTTTAAACCGGTTTTTTATTACAATGATATGAGATAATCATAACACATACATACACACAGCTCTGTCGCCAAACATTTAATAAAATTATTATTAGTTTCCAAGAAGAAAATTTGTTTAACTGGTGTAATAACGATAATGAAATAACAACAATTTATTGTAGTGACAGCTAATTAAATGAAAACAGTACAAAGCGAAATGAATTTATAATTTTTAGTTAAAAGAATATTATATAGCTAGAAAACCGACTAATATTGTTAAATGCGAAAGTAACTTCTCTTTTTTAAGATGGCAAAATCATCGAATGACTTCTCCCGTCGGGATGAGGCGGGAGGAAGTGTCAGACTATGACTAAAAACCACCCTGTTCCTACTCCTGCACTTCGAGCCAGAGCCCCGGTAACCTTCTACGTTCTCCGCGGGTCCGTATCGGCATCAGCCCTATTGGTGGTGGTCTGATGGTCTGATGGCTCTTTGAGGCGCGCGCGTAACGCGATGCGCCCTACGCTCGGGTTTGGTTCTGGTCGAGCGGCGAGCTACCCATGCTCGCTGTCCACAGGCCCGTGCTTACAGTGACCGAAGCGTCTCACGATCCCCGACGCCCAGAGTGTCCTTCCCGATAGGGAGGGTTGTGAGGAGGTTGCTGATCTCTGCCTCAATGCGAGAGTATCTAACTCTGTATGTTATCTCTTTACACTTTGTTTATTTAACTGATCTTCTTGAAATAGTTAGGCGTACTAAAAATGATATAAGTTGATTCACGATAGCAAAGTCAATACCATCACATAAAACCAGCACTACATAGTTTATTGTGAAAAATTAACTATATTTTAAGTACATATAAACAAATATTACTAACAAGAGCTCTTAATTTTTCTTTAGTTTTGAACTATATTACGAAGGTGATAAAATTGAAAATCTTTTACAGATTAGGACCCCTTAACGTGCAAGTATGGGCCTGTGGACGGCCAGCATGGGTGGCTCCCCGTCCGACCAGAAACAGACCCGAGCGTACGGCGCGTCGCGTTCCGCGCGCGCCTCAAAGAGCCATCAGACCACCAAAGATGGGGCCCAATAGGGCCGATGCCGATTCGGAGTCGCGAAGAACCTAACGGGTAACCGAGGCTCCGGCTCGACGTGCAGGAGAAGGAACGGGGGGTGGTTTTTAGTCAGTAAGAGTCTGTCACTCCCTCCCGCCTCACCCAGGCGGGAGCAGTCATTCGATGATTTTCCCCCCTTCAAAAAAAAAAACGTGCAAGTATCTCTATCTGTACAAGCCAAATTGTATTTTCGTGACTGTGTAATCTGTGGGGGAATCTATTCCGTTGTACCGTTCTTCAAGTGAAATCTAGATTGTATATCGTACTACGTTTTGGAAGGAAAGGAAAGTACTAAAATGTGAAAACCCTAGTATTACTGATAAGATAACGATAAAATTATAAATGAATTATTTCTTTTTTTTTTTAATAATACTAAGTAAATAATATGTGGTGAAACCCCACAAAGTAGTAATTCGAACTAGAAAGAAAGCATACCATAAATCGTTTTTTTTGCAATTAGTTTTGTGATAGACTAGAAACAGAATACTATCAATAAAAGTTTACAATTGTTTTTATAATAACTATTGTGAGACTGCCTCGTTGGCCGAGTGGTAGCAATTGCGACTGCCGGGCAAAGGGTCTCGGGTTCTATTCCCGGGTCCGGAAAAGTACTAATGGGTTTTTTTAAAAAAAATCTGAGTAGTAACACGCAGTGGCGTGCAGTCCATATAGGCAAAAAGGCTTTGCTTGACATAAAATGTACAAACGCGTTTATTAAGATTCAATAATATAATCAAAGTTTGTAAAAATCCGGCTAACACACATTCACATATACTATACACGGACCGCACGCCTTTGTAAAGGAATGAATAATGCGTGCCGCACTCTCCACGCATGCGCTGCTATTCCTTAAATCTTGGTTATTGGTTGTTGGTTGTGACGTCACAAAAAGTATGCAACGCGCATGCGTGAAGGTCACATGACTATGGTCACAGTAGAGAATAACCACTCTTAAACGCAAAAAATTAAATGCTGCCGGGCCTTTGAAATTTATTAATTTGCGCCATCTATTGAATTTTTTGTTAAAACTTCTGCACACGTTCGACATAATGCGAATGTCTTTTTATAATTATGCATACTAAAAAAATATGTTTCAGGTGTTTTAATTAAATCTTAACATTTTTACGCGTTGTCGGTTTATAGAAACTTTAAACGAGGAGTTGACTTTATTATTTTAAAAGTTAAAAGGAAGTTATCGAAACGTCAAGGTCGTTCAAATTATTATCAACGAATGTTTCTTATTGGAAAATAATAATAAGACAATGACGCAATTCCATTTGACTTATGTAAATTAACGTTTTGTTTTTTTATAATTAAACACTGGGTTGCCTTAATGTTTTAGCTATATTTTTTATAATAAACACTCATTGACTACGATGGGTAATGACTTCATTCATTTCCAATGTTTTCGGCCATATTGTTTTCATGTGATGTGCGATCGCTTTGTTTATATTTTCGTTTAAATTATAAGGAATTAGTTTTAAACATAAAGTTGCATAAATATGTGTAGAACTAGTTAAATATATGTGTAGGTTTTTCAAATAGTGTATTTGTTTATCAGTGTCTAGTACAAGTACCTATATATTATTCGATTGTGAAGTTTGTGTTGATAATAGGTAATTTTTTGTGTTTGTTGAAAGTTAAAAACAGTAAGTTTTCGCAAAAATGTGTCCTACAACGACTAGATTTAGGTAATAACCATAGGCAGTACTCAAGTGAGTCAAGTTACGAGAATTGACCCAAGTCAAAGGTAGGTAATATAAATATTATGTACTATAATGGATCTTTTATTTGATTTTCTTGTTTGATAATTCTTAAAAATATCAACTTAGACTTCGGGTTGTACTGATTTACATATTAATTTATTATGTATAATTTTATTATGTAATGTAATAAAAAATGTACCGCTCATTATACTCGGCTTGGCCACAGCCGGCCGCGCTTGTTATTGTTTTGTTTGTTGGTAGGTACTACCTACGTTCTTATATTCGTAATATATTATTTAGCAATTCGATAATTGTATTTGGTTCATCAAATTTATGCTTCATTATTAGTATAATTAATAAATGCTTCATTATTTGTAAGTTTTGTTGGCTTATTCCATAGCTGATAAAGTAAAAAATACGCGAGATGTCAGTGTATTTAATTTGGCGACAGAATAAACGTCAATATTCTTGAACACACTTTTTGGACACAAGTAAGGTACATACCTTACTTGTGTGAGCATGATTGTATGACCGGGTTAATCATACGATATTTAATTGCCTACCCTGTCTCGAAAATCTGTGCACGCCACTGGTAGCACGGAGTCTAGAACTGTGCCCGGTATATGGCAATAGGCTCACCCCCTATTGCATGGGACTTATAACATACATACATACAATAGTGAAAAGTGGGTGTTTCATTGTACAGTGGTATAATGTGCACCTCTTCCTACCCCTTCGAGGATAAAAGACGTGATGTAATGTTATAAACATAACGATGTGTCACGATAACTCGTGAGACATACAAAATTAACTAAAAATCGGGGGTTAAAAAGAATCAACCTGAATAAAATTTCAGCTGAACGAATAAAAACAGAACAGCTTCTAAGTAAATGAATACGAAGGTACACAATATAATAAATGTATACTGAAAACATTTTGCGAACTTCAAAAAGGGACTTCAAAAGCGTATCTTTTGAAGTCCCTTGGGTACGAAACTCTTTCAAACAACCTATTTTTATCCCTTCTTCATACTTCTATCTACTGACGTAGATGAAGGCTATACTGAACAAAATTTCTTTAAAGCACTTAAAACCTTATAACTTTACATTAAAGTTGAAATTCTATCAGAGTGATTTATTGGAATTGTACAGTTTTATGTCCTGGTATTTTTATCCAAAGATATAAAAACTTATCTATGTTAACATTTTGTTTGGATATTATTTTTCTCATTCAAACAACTTTGTTCGTGTAATCAACCTTGTATCTCTAAGTTTGGGTAATTAGGCACTTGTAATTATTACTTATCTTCTATTTGGAAAGAATAATCGGGAAAATTATGCTCATTTATTTCTTTGATTGTTTCAAATTCTTTTAAATTCATTTATAGCACCTAGCTTCACCTAATTTCATTGACGGACTGACTGACAGACTATTATTTATTTTGTATTTGTTGACGTTTCAAAAGTACCAAACTATGGTTTAATTGAAATAAATGCTTTGACTTTGACTATACTGTGACTACTGATTTGTAAGAATGTTCATTATCTCAGCCATGAGACTGTCCCTCAATGATTTTCAGATCAGGCAGTTAAAAGAAATCTTCATCATCAACACGTGTATTAAGATGGGTCCGTATCAGAGGGAGGAACTTGTGGTCATCTCTGACCCGCTTGTCAAATATGGTGATTACAGAAAACTCTCTTATTTATATGGCCCATAGGTAGGCAAAAGAGTTCAGTAGAAGACTATTGTCCTGACCTTTTGATGTTTAGAAAAGAAAACAAACTACCCAACTACCAATACATTATAGTACTTACGGACATGGTAACGAAACATACTAGAAGCCAATATGTAAGATTGTAGGTATATACAGACTACAGAGTCGATAGTAATGAGCACGTCTAAGTAGTACACAGTACATATTAATTATTGAGTAAATCAATGTGGAGTATGTTGTTGGCATGTAGGAGTGTGTCTGGAGCTACGAACATGATTTATGGCCTATAATTAAGTGCAGACATTAAACAACAACATTGGTTCAAGTTGATGAAAAGCCAAGATTTCAAGGCGTTGAGTTTAGCTTTGTATTTTCTTAATGATTCTTGAGATAATGTGATAGGTGTCTTTTTCGTATAAATCTTAAGCTAAAGCAATTATTAACGCAGTGTATCTATGTTTTATTTTGGATAACCCATACTGTGTATACGAACTAAGTAGAAACTATACAACGAACAAACTAGGTACTACAATATGAGGTCCAAGCTTAAGCATGACTGGGCCGGTTCATCATCATCAGCCCGCATTCGTCCACTGCTGGACATAGGCCTCTCCAATGGCACGCCACTGAGCTCGGTCTTCAGCTCTTCTCATCCAACCACTGCCAGCCACCTTGCGGATGTCGTCACTCTACCTAGCTGGAGGGCACCGTACACTACGTTTGCCTAGGCGCGTTCTATAACACGTTTACCCTAACGGTTATCGGTTCTTCGACAAATGTGCAAGACTTGCGTTGTATTTCACCATGTAAAGGAGGTTGTCAGGTTCTTGAGAAGAGACCCTCTTTGTCGCTTTTGGGGTTGTGTCTATATGAATGTCAGAGATAAATAGAAGTTCAGAACGCCACTGGTAAATTATATTGTTCGCATCAAGATACACGAAATTATTATACAATAGTTCAGGTTTAACTAAAGTATCGGTCCGGCACACCGTTATGTGAAGACTAGTCTTTATTCTAATTTAAGGAGGGAATAGCAATATGATACGACGCCCTACAAACACAGCCATGCACATGCATTTACATAGATGTGTACGTAAGTGTCCCTACAGTCGCCATGATCAGTTCGCTATTGTTAAAATATATAACTAATTTAAAATAATGACCATAAAATAAAATATACCTAAGCACTCTTACATTTTAACTGAAATTATACCCATATTGGACGGTTATGAACTCATCACAATAGTGTCAAATACAAGGTTCAGCGTTGAACCACAAATGGTCCTATACGTTCCAACCGCAAATGCGAATAGCTATTTACAAAAGCGAAAATTACGTGAATATTCAATACATCACATCTAGTACAGCTGTGGTACAATCCGCTCGATTGAAATAGACTATGATTGGTCACCAACGGATGTGCACCATTCATATTTTATGTTCTGAGTGACACTAAAAAAGGCTATTGTGTTTTTGATTGGTTTTAAGTGGTATTTTATCACGAGGTCGAGGTATAGGTTTATCTATATATATGTTGTATTTACCTACTCAATGAGTTTGTATTATTCTCGAAGAAGACCAAATCAGTTTTTTGACCCCAAGGACTAAAATTGTTATGAAGCCTCTTCGGCTAGGAATTCAGAAACTGTTTTTGTTCCTGAACTTGCGAGCCCAGCCGGAAACTACACCGAGGAACAAGCAATCAAGAAATGTCTAGATATTATTTTTTTACTACCTCTAGATAAGCCGGAAAACGTCCATGGACATCCGAAGCACGTTGGCTGCCATTTGGGGGGGGGGGGGTGTTTCTGGTAATTCTGGTAACCTCACACACATGATGAAACACAAAGCGAACGTGGTTTCACGTCAGTTCCCTGTGATGCCGTGGTAGGCCTGGTGGTAAGCGATAATGAGGCCTTCGATGGAGCACGTCTGCCCACAAGCAACCTATTCACTCGGGCCTTGGAGACGCCCAGGTTATACTCTTCAGGAACTACAGATTCTGGCAAAGAATGCTACTCCTTAGCAGTACGCACAAGGAAGCGCTTCGTGCGTGTGGATGGAACATCATATATACCTACTTGGTAACTCCCAACTCGCAACAGATCATAAAAACGTGAGTGATTAAGCAACAAAAATATTAGTGTATTTTATAAGTCAAGCAGATTTAATTGATTTCATGTTTCATCACAGACATTTCATTTCGCATAACACAATATCCCACGACTATTTGCTTAGATTAGCTTTGGCTATTGATTAATTTACTTAACTCTATTTTACTATGGTGCGTATTTAATGCGTTTCATTAGATGAGGTCTCCAGGTATTTACTCGCATGGTTAATTAGTTACGTGTTTATTGATTTATGCGTATTTTTATTGCCTAGTTTTGATAAATATTTATAATAATTTCACACAAATCTTAAAAAAAACGTTGCTCTACACTACTATTTTCTCCTGTGTCGTGGGTGCGTTTACAAACATACAATATAAACACATATACCTGACACCCTGATTAGAAATAACAATTTGTGGATCACACAAAGAGTTGCTTTGTGCCGGAATCGAGCCCGATACACGTTGCGCGACAGCCGGTTGCCCAGCCACCGCGCCAAACATGCTGTCAATTTTGATTGTTAGTTAAAATGTATGCTTTTAAAGCTTATGGTTAGTGTTCTAATAGATTATCAAAAAACAATTATTTTAATAATTGTCCATGAGAGTTAGAAAACTCACAGCAATCTTATACTTTATCACTACATAGTATAAAACAAAGTCGCTATCCGCCGTTTGTCTGTCCCTATGTATGCTTAGATCTTTAAAATTACGCAACGGATTTTGATGTGGTTTTTTTAATAGATACAGTTATTCTAAAGGAAGTTTTATATATAATACATGCATTTTGCTCCCGTGCATCCGGGGCTGGTTGCTAGTTTATTATATAAAACTGAAAAGTGTGTACGTTTGTTTGATCGTGCTTATCTCAGGAAGTACTGGTCCGATTTGGAAATATCTTTTTGCTTTAGATAGTCCATTTATCGAGGAAGCCTATAAAACATCACACTACAATCAATAGGCGACGAGCAGAGCTGGTGAAAACGCGCGGAAGTTGGTAGTTACTAATAACATAAATAAAAATAATAGAATATAGAATATATAGAAATGGATACTTAGAAGAAAATACACAAATATATATTATACTAGCAGCCCATCCCGGCTTCGCACGGGGTAGACAATTATTTATTTTTGGAAATTTGGATTGTTGTAGTGACATAACTACAATAGTAGCATATGTCCATATGCTACCGCGGAGTTTTTTGTAGACATTATGATGTTCTTCAATATTATTGTACATTATTTTATTCTATCGCTAATAGTTTCGGCAGCGCATTCGACGAAAAACATTTTAAGACTCATTTTTCTACACCTTCGGTTACATTGTTCAAATTTTATCAAAGATCCCTAAGATTTTTCAAAATGAAATGTAGCCTATGTCAAATTGGAAGAATGTAGCATTCTATTGGTGAAAGAATTTATTAAATCGCCCAGTACTTTTTGAGCCTATTCATTACAAACATACAAAAATAGGTGCAAATCTTTCCTCTTTATAATATTAGTATAGATAAAACAAACTATTGACTGCACGGTTGGCGCGGTGGCTGGGCAACTGGCTGCCGCGCAACGTGTCGCGGGTTCGATTCCCGCACGGAACAATTCTTTGTGTGATCCACAGATTGTTGTTCCGGGTCTGGGTGTCATGTGCATGTGAACTTGTATGTTTGTAAACGCACCCACGACACAGGAGAAAATCCTAGTGTGGGGCAACGTTTAAAAAAAAAAAAAACAGTAACGAACCGACGTACCCTTTCCAAGCAGAATTGTTGTTATTATTGTTTCCAAGAAACAATTAAATATGTATGGAAATGTTCTAATAAACAATCTTCGTTCAGCTTCTAAACAATATACGTAATTCCTTAGAGAACCATTGCTCTTCAAATTGGAGGTCAAATATTATGTTACAAAGGCTGAAATAAGTACCTATAAAGTTCCACTTCAGTTTAATATAGTATTTTTCGATAATAATTATGTAATGTCTTAGTAGGAGGCATTCGTTTTAATGTACTGCCTGATTAATCATAATCATTCAAAACCTGGGTGTCTTCAAGGCCCGAGTGAATAATAATATTATGTTGCTTATGGGTATACGTGCTCCATCATAGACCGAATCATCGATTACCACCAGGCGATATAGTGGTCAAACGTTGGCCCATTAAATATAAAAAAAAATTTGGTCTTACTGAAAATGTTATATAAAATACTAGCGGACCCAACAGACGTTGTCCTGCATATCCACTTGAATGTATAAACAAAAATGCATTCAAATTAGTTCAGCAGCGCCATCTGCCGGGCTAGTTTGTAAATCTAAACCATTCCTAGGTCCCCTTGAAAACATACAAAAAAATTTCATCAAAATCGGTCCAGTCGTTTGAGAGAAGTTCAGTGACACACACTCACAGAAGAATTATATATATAAAGATTAGTTATTTAATATTAAAACCGTAAATAGCTTAAGATAAATGACAGTATGCTTATCACAAGTAGGACTTAGCGTGGTAGGTTTTCCAATATTTAGACCGAACGGCATCGACGGCGTCGTAAGGAGCCAATGGATGCAAGCAGTGAGTTGACGTTCGACGTGGAGGACTAAAGGGGAGTTATTTTTCCAGCAGTGAACGTCTTTGGGCTGATGAAGTATATATTTGATATTTTAATCTTCTGTATAAAAGAAATTACCCATTGTTCATGACCAAAACTCAAGACCAAAGTAACGAAACCATAAAATGCATATTCATTAATTTAGTTCAATTTTTATAACTAGATGGCGTTGCCGCAATTAAAAGCAAGCTATGGTTTCGTTACATCGATTTGCTTAAGATGGTAATTTTTTGTATGTACTAAGTTCGCACCAAAACGAATAAATATAAACCAGCAGTTCAAGCACTAATTACGGAGTTTCAATTTAACCCCTATTAGTAGCTACATTAGGTCAACGTTACTTCGGTAATAAACATTGGTCCATCGAGCCCGGATATCAGACCCGGAATAGTCTGACTTTTTGGTACACACCCCAAGTACTCGCAGTGGATCGCTGCGGCAAAGTACTGGAGATCCCGCAGAGGCCGCCACAGCTCCGTCTAACTTGTTGGACGACTCAACTTGAGCGGTGGGATTGGTAGTTCAACGGGACGCCACAGAGGGCGCCACCAGTTGTACATCTCAAGAACACTCTTCGAGCTGAAGAGGAGACAGCTTCGTTCAACAAGGTGGACGATAGCAGCCGGGAGTTTAAGTTCAAAGTGACGCCACAGGGGGCGCCACTAGTACATTCCAGTTCAACCGACCAACGTGTTTGTGTGAGTGAAGTGCAATCGTGAGTACAATATTTGATTTATTTAACAGTAGCAGTGACAATTAATAAACAAGCAATCGGTCAAGCAAATCTGAACTTTATTTTAAGGAAGATTTTAACTTGGACATTTTGGATAGTTATTTTGGTGTTAAGCAATTTTCAACTGTATTTCTATGAACATTTTAACTTTAAGATTTAGTGATAATATTAACTTAGTTTTAAGAGTGCATGTTAGGACTTAGAATAGTTTTATAAAAAACGGGGGAACGGGGAATCCATGCCCGATTTCTACCAGATCTGAGTTAGTTCCCAAACACTTGTAAAATTTTTCGGATTTTTTGAGACTTACAAAAATTTCATCAACTTTGTTACAAAGTTGCACTAATTAGCTTATTTACATAATTATTTTGTTAGTTAGTTTGTTTATTTAAGATGGAAGGCAAAATTAATATTTTAAAAGACCTTCAAACTGTCATTCAAAAGGCTTTGACTAATTTTAAAAAGAGTCCAAAAGAAAGACTTTCTGTAGAATATATTCAGACTAGACTTGAATTACTGGAAAATGATTGGTCGTCATTTAAAAATACAAAGACTCAACTTTATGGTCAATATAAAATTGAAGATATAGTAAGTCAAAAGGTTGCGGATATCTATGATTCAACTGAAGATATTTACATTACCTGCAAATGTCTAATGAAATTAACACTTAATAAGATTAATATTAATGAGCCGCAAATGCAAAATAATAGTTGTAACAATAGTACTAATAGCTCAAAATCATCTCATTCATTTGTAAAGCTACCTAAAATTACAATTCCTACTTTTTCTGGGAAATACAGTGAATGGACAACTTTTCACGATTTGTTTATTTCTTTAGTCCACAATAACAAGTCGTTAGATAATGTTCAAAAACTGCATTATCTCAAAAGCCACCTCACGGGTGAAGCTGAGCAGTTGATTAGACACACGCCAATTACAGACGCCAACTACAGTGAATGTTGGTCGCATTTAGAAAAGCGTTATGCTAATAAGAAGTACTTAACCAATTGTATTTTGAAAAGATTGTTCGGCCAAAAACGTTTAATTGTTGAATCGGCAACATCATTAAAAGAATTGTTAGACACCACAAGTGACTGTTTAAGTGCATTAAAAAATCTTAATATCGATGTGAGTACATGGGACGTTATCATCATTCATATCGTAACGTTCAAGTTGGATAATGAGACTCGTAAGCAGTGGGAGTTTAGTATTTCCAACGACTCAAGTAATGAATTGCCCACATTTGACCAGTTTAAAATGTTTATTGAAGGTCGGTTCCGCGCGCTTGAATGCATCGAGCCTAGGAAGGTTATGGCTCACCAGGTCAATTATAGTTCACACATTCACAATTCCAAAGCGATGTTAGCCACGAAGTCGTCTAACATACGTTGCGAATACTGTTCGGAACCCCACAAGCTCTGCTTCTGTAAACAATTTGCAAAACAATCCACAGACAGACGGCGCGAGTTTGTTGCAAAGAATAAAATTTGTTTAAATTGTTTAGGAGGCAACCACGGCTGTAAAAAACAGACGTTCTGTAGAGTGTGCAAAAAGCGTCACCATTCATTGCTGCACCCTAATAGGGAACCGCCTGCAAACAGTTATGGTCATGATGTGACTGCAAAGTCCACTGTTGACAACACTAGCACTTCGACTAGTGACCAAATAGTGGCATGTTTATCTACACGCCAAATCCCCAAGCCTAAACAGGTTTTATTAGGCACCGCGCTTATAAAGGCCGAGAATAGGTTGGGTGATTTTCAAACAATCCGAGCCTTGCTGGATCAAGGCTCGCAGGCTTGTTTCATAACCGAGGCCGCGACTCAATTTCTTAGATTAAAGAAAATTCCCGTCAGAGGCATCGTTTCAGGCTTGGGACACGAGAGACCGACCATTTCCAAGTATATGGTTAATTTAACTATTAAGTCTACAGTAGATCACGAGTTTCAACTTAACCTTAATGCTTATGTTTTGAATAAAATAACGTCATACTTACCGGAACGAAGTGTGAGTACTAGTTCAATAGATTGGATTAACTTAAACAATCTATGTTTAGCGGATCCTTATTTTGGTACACCCAATAAAATAGACGTTTTATTGGGAGCAGATGCTTATTGCTGCATCATGAAGGAAGGTATAGTGAAGAGTCCATCCTGCAATCTTATGGCACAGAACACCACTCTAGGGTGGGCCCTTTCTGGTGTAGTTAGTACAAGCAATGAGAGTTCAAACTTACCAACAAATAATATAAGCGTACATTGCGCACAGTTCAATGAAGATCACCTCCTCAAGAAATTTTGGGAGCTAGAAGAGCAAACCAGTACAAAGAAAATCTTAAGTCCAGAAGAACAAAAATGCGAAGAACTATATACTAAAACCACTAAACGAGATGACACAGGCAGATATATAGTGCACTTACCTTTCCGTGACTATGATCCTGCATGTAAGGCCGCAGGTTCTCATGACATAGCAGAGATAAGGTTTAAATCATTAGAAAAAAGATTAGAGAAGAACATAGATTTGAAACAAAAATATACAGAAGTAATCAATGAGCATTTACACTTAGGACATTTAAGAGCTGTAAAGAAAGAAGATAATAAAAAGTACGAAGCGGTTTACTTACCCCATCACGCGATTATTAGAGAAGACAAGATTACGACGAAAGTCCGAGTTGTGTTTAACGCATCTGAAAAAATAAAAAGGGAGTGTCGCTCAACGATACTGTAATGGTTGGACCGGCACTGCAAGCGGACTTGAGGCATACGATTCTGCGTTGGAGAGTTCATGCTATTGGTATAGTAGCGGACATAATTAAAATGTACCGTCAAGTTAGAGTAACCGATGAGGATACAGTATACCAGAGAATACTCTGGCGAGATGATCCCAAACAACCAATTGGAGATTATGAGCTGGTAACGGTCACATTTGGGACAGCCTCTGCACCGTATCAGGCAGTGAGAACACTCCATCAAGTCGCATACGATGAAGGAGATAAGTATCCTCTTGCAGCTGCTAAAGTCTTAAATAGTTTTTATATGGACGATTTAATGACTGGAAGTAATAGCATAGAAGAAGGCGTGGAAATCTGTAAACAAATGATAGAATTATTGGGAAAGGGAGGATTTGCTTTACAGAAATGGAACAGTAATAATCAGCAATTGTTAGATAGACTAAGTTCAATATGTAGAATCGAAGAAGTACAGCAATTAGACCAAACGCAATTGAAAAAGGAAAACAAGGATAAGGACAAACAAGATATCATAGGCAACCAGCAGTTCAAGCACTAATTACGGAGTTTCAATTTAACCCCTATTAGTAGCTACATTAGGTCAACGTTACTTCGGTAATAAACACCCATTGTTATGTGCCTTTACGACATCCAATATAACATCTACTTCTATGATCGTAATCGCGATCTTACCGTATCGTAATCGATAAAATTAATAATATACTTTACCGATCAACTCATTGGCCTCTATCTGCTATAGGATAATATTGTTGGTACCTCTACCGACTTTTATTTTGGAAGAAAGTTGTTCTACATAATATCAGGCATTTTTGTCACCAAAGGGGTCGGCAGAGGTGCTTATTATGGCATTTCATGTTCACTGTACAATTTAACACCCATTTTCACTATTTATGTTATAAGTCCCATGTAATAGGGGGTGAGCCTGTTGCCATATACTGGAAACAATTCCAGACTCCGTACTACTACGGAATTTTTGACCTGACTTCGGAATCAAACCCGAGAACCGAGACCCCTTACCCGGCAGTCACACTTGCGACCACTCTGCCAACGAGGCAGTCTAAATAGTATACTTCATCAATCAACTCTCCTATCTGCTCTATTGGCTTCTATCTGCTAGAGATTATTATTGTAAGTACCACTACCGACTTATATTTTGGAAAAACAACCAAAATATGAATAAAGACATTGAAAACTTTCCAACAAATAATTACGATCAAGCTTTCTAACAATCCATTCCTTAATAACTATTGTTCTTTAAGCAAAGGGTGTATTATCATGAAAAGTTCGGTCCCGTCGGTGTTTTGTGCGGCTCTCATTGTGTCAGACAATGAGCCGATATAATGAATGATATTCGGAACCTGGTTATTAACCCGTTTGTGAAATATAATGGGAATTTCTATTTTAATTATTATGTTTTCAGCTTACTCACGTAACTGTTTGACGAGGAACTCGACTAGTTTCAAGGCGTGCTTGAGGCTCATATTCATGAGCAGCATTAATCGACCCGCGCCGCGGCGGCTATGGCGCTGCTACTCGACAGTCGCTGCGGCAACAGTTGCGTGAGTAAGCCGAAAACATAATAATTAATGTACCTCTAGTATGTGTCACAAAAGTTTTTATTTCTGTTTTATTTGTGATCTTATAATTAAGATATTTCATATAATAAGTGTTTATTTGGTGATTTCCAAGGGAATGTTGATGAGCTATAACATGTTTTTTTTGTTATGTTTGAAAAAGTAGATACTACGTCCCTCTTCATGTCATTGTTACAACCAACAAATTTATGGAGGATCAAAATATACCTGGTACAGAATTCTTAGCTTTAAAACCATCTCTACCGTGCATCGATGATCTTAAAATGAATACGGGCCAGTATATTATTTAAACATTTCAGTATGACTGAAACAATAATACACGAACCGACCTAGTTACTAATTGTTAATTTGAAACCATTCACAATCAATTAATAACACAAGAAGATAACCATCGTCTTAGCAATCTTAGAGCTAAAAATTAACAAACTTCCTTAACAAAAGTCTATATAATCCACATATTCTTGATATACTCGTAAACTAATAAACACTTGAATGGTCTCGCGACAAAATGATTTCTATGGCCGTCGGCGTAGGCGCACTCGCCTTAGTTAATCATGTACAGAACAATAAGTCAACCTTCACCTTTCTGGTACATTTCTTTATTCAATTTTCAACTTTAACAGTTTTGATATAAGTTTGAAAATCCAATGACAGAAATCAAATAGCTTGACCAGCTGGCGTCTGTACAGCTGTTCACTAACCTACCTATTTGTCACATACATTGTATATAGGTACTTATTTGTTTACTGACAGTGACAGCGACCAGACGTGTGTCATACTGGCAATGTTTTCAAAATCATTACTTTTTATAGCGCTTTTAATTTACCAAACAAAATGTGAATTGAAGATTTTTGATCCTAAATCTTGTGAACTTGGACCTTTAGTTAAAGAGATTGAATCTTATGACGGTGTTGTAAAGAAGATATTGGACTACACAGTGTCTGGACCTTTCAAAGGGAAGACCTATGATGAGTAAGTATTGTTGTACTCAAATTAAACTGGTTATGTGACTCAATTGGTGTTTTGTGGGATTTCTATTCGACATTGATGTTACGTTCGTGATTTATTTTGTTACAAATGTATTGTCTACGTATAGTGTACGATAGTTGCTAATGGTATGTGATCGGGTTTTTAAATAGGTATCGTTGGCCATCAAAGAATGTACTCATATAGTATTTCTATCAGGAAATGATAATTAGTTTGGGTCTCTCTCATTTAATATGGTAAAGAACAGGCCATGTGTAAGTTTTTTTCTAGTGGTATTTGTTTGTATAGGTGCCCATAGTTTTTGAAAGTAATTTATTTAAATTAATATAGAGGTAATTATAAATATTTAAACAAGTTTTTACTCGGGCGTAGGTTCTATTAGTGAGTTCTTCTGGATTAGTTACATGTGTTTACAAGGTCATAGTATAGTTCCGATGGTATTATCCTAAAACATGCTAGTTATAAATCTGATCACGATTTATTGTCGCATTCAGACAGTCGGTTAACCTTTTAAAAATACCCTTAACCGACGAGCATGAAAAGATTGATGACTGTTGATTAAGCGAAAGAGGTATATAGGAATCGTAGTAATTAGCATTCCATAGTCTCTGTCTTCCCCCATGGGAGGCAGCCGTGAAGTTATGTATGTATTTAACCTTATTACATGGGACTCATAATATAAATAGGTAATGAAACGTGGGTGACACATTGTACAGTGGCATGCCGAAATGTGCACCTATATGTTATGTTAAACATATTTAAATATTATACTACTGTTTCTCGTGACTTCGTTTGCGTGGAATTGTAATTCACAGCTCCTCCCCCGTAGATGATAGCGTGATAATATGTAGCCTATGTGTTGACCCGTCCAGTTAGTTATGCATATTTCATGTCATGAATATTTCATGCAAAATTTGAAGTAAATCCATGCAGTACTTCTTGAGATCATTCCGGATATAGAAAGAAAGAAAGAAAGAAAGAAAGTATCGATTGTCTATCACGCCACGCCCCAAGTATTCTTTTTAATTTTACACAATTTTAATTATTCTTACATTTGTTAATTCCTTACATTGTGTTTTGTGATTTATTGCATACATAATAACAGCACATAAATGTAAATAGCTAATATTATTAATAATAGATGATTCGTTGGCGATAATTTATTTTAATAGCTGTTTTATGTACGTCTATTGTTTAACTTAATTATAATTATGTGGTTTAACATACATATATATATACTATCTTAGAGCCGGTCTCGTTGGCGGAGTGGTCGCAGATGCGACTGCCGAGCAAGGGATCTCGGGTTTGATTCCCGGGTCGGACAAAGTAGGTATTACTGGGTTTTTAGAAAAAATCTCAGTAGTAGCACGGAGTCTAGAATAGTGCCCGATATATGGCGATAAATTACATGGGACTCATAACATAAATAGTGAACAGTGGGTGTTACATACGTAGTATAGTGGCATTAAGTGTGCACCGTGCACCTCTGCCTACCCCTTCGGGGATAAATGGCGTGATGTTATATTATATTATCTTAAATTAATAGTTTCGTCTTAATAGTTTATTTCTAATGCTAGTTAAGTATAATTGTTACACAAAAATAGTTAGCACTCTAGCTACCCGCGCGATTGTAGGTCGCATCGTGATGTCTTAGTCTACATTGGAGAATACAACAAGTAGAGTTTTTAAATAAATACTTTGACTTTGACTTTAGCCTTCTTAGTTTTCTTAGCCTCTTTAATGACCTAACTAACACTAAAAGAATTATACAATTCAAACCAGTAGTTCTTGAGATTTGCAAGTTTAAACAAACAAACTCTTCGACTTTATTGGTAGTATGCATATTTAGCTTGGAAATGATATTTACCAATTTCTTTACATTATTTTTTTATTTATTTTAGTGTTTAAGATTTTATTATATAACATTTTTGTAAAATGTTTTGTAAATAAATCTATATCTATAGGCACATATAATAAAACTGTTAAAGTATAAATTCTGTACCTTGAAAATATTACAAAAATAAATAGTAGGGGAAAATAAATATTACGGAAACCGAAACCAAACATTCGATTAAAATGATTTTTGTCTGTATGTCTGTCTGTCTGTATGTTCACACATCACTTAAAAAACCTGCGGTTCGATTATAGAATAATAAATCTTTCTTAAGTTTTCAAAACATTAAATTAAAGCATACAAATCTAGGTGATGAATATGACAGACAATACATTATTTGACTGACTGCACGGTTGGTGCGGTGGCTGGGCAACCGGCTGCCGTGCAACGTGTCGCGGGTTCGATTCCCGCACGGGACAACACTTTGTGTGATCCACAAAGTGTTGTTTCGGGTCTGGGTGTCATTGTGTATGTGAACTTGTATGTTTGTAAACGCACCCACGACACAAGAGAAAATTCTAGTGTGGGGCAACGTTTTACTTTAAAAAAAAAAATAATAATATTATTCAGCATAACAAAACCAACAATTCTAAAACAACAACTCACAGTTACTTCAAAATATTTACATCTCATATCTATCGAGCACTTAAACTTGTAATCCGAAATGTCGAAATAAAGTGGTGTGCGTACAATTGAAATTTCAGACACAATTTGATAAGATATCAGTGAAATCCATACGAAATACTCTCAAGTCTCTCGAGTACTAAATGTCTATCAAAGTTACGAGTAATCGTATGTACCTAGCAGGGATGTCAAATATTTGGTACATCAACTTTAGCGGTGCGTCAAACTTTAGCGTGTTTCTGTTCTCTGTGACTATTGTGGAAACCAGTAATTGGCTTTTTGTTGCAAACCCACATTTTTTTAATCAATTTGTATGGCTGTTGGTTTCCTATCCCATTTAAAAATCAACGGACTGTGCCAGTCTACTAGACTATAGGCCTCCACTTTAAAAAAGAGGTTTGTCATAATCTCCATGCTTGGTACGTGGTTCGGGAATCGCAGTTTAAAAGTATCAGGTTTATTAGAGAGTGCTGCTACTCATATCCGTTAACTATGTATCTACTTAATCCTATAGCTGACCCTTACGTTGCCCATTGGAAGGGTGCAGATGGTAACAAATGCATTCTACACTGGTGTCAACCCATGGCATAGTCAAAGTCACGTCCATAAATGTTTCTTCACAAAATAGCATAAAAATACGTAAAGGTTCGCCAACCCTGATAAAGACGTTTTAGACAGTCGGCCATCAATACAGATAAGATAGGCGCAGTACAAAAGAGCTCTCAATTTATCAATACATCTCAATGTCTGATAGACGCTGGAAGAAAAATGAATTTCGATAGTATTGTCTTCATTGTAACCCTTTTTGTTATCCTTCCGAACGAAGCCAAGGTTCTGAAAAAAACATCAAATACATGCGAAGACATTTTAGGCGATGATTTGATTGAAGAGATATGGTCTTACAGAAATGTTAAGGATGATATACTGAAATATGTTTTGGACGGTGATTTTAAAGGCAAAACTTATGATGAGTGAGTGTTTGGGAATAAAACTAGTGTAGATTTATTACGTGATGTAAGTTATAAGATGTAAATGGTGGTTTTGTGTTACAGATTGGCGAAATTTGTGGATAAGTTTGGAGCTCGACCTTCAGGAACTGATGTTCTTGAAAAATCTATTGATTACATGATCGAATTGACAAAGAAAGAAGGCTTAAATGATGTCATCACCGAAGAAGTTAAGGTGGGTTTTATTGCACTATATTTTAATTAGACATAGAAATAATTTATTTACATTTCTCGTTATGGATTAAGTCATATTAGAGTTGCTATACTATAATGACAAACTTATAATTTAATTTCCTTATAGGTACCTCTTTGGGAAAGAGGTGAAGAGAAAATAACTATGCTTGAACCAAGAGAAAAGGACATTGCTCTATTGGGTCTCGGTAAAAGTGCCACTACACCACTAGAAGGGCTTACGGGTGAAGTTGTTGTAGTACGTAACTTTGAGGAGTTAGAAGGTATCTCTGAAGATAAAATCAAAGGTAAAATTGTGCTATATGTTCCTGTTTTTACGGCTTACGGAGAAACTGTAACATACAGGTCTCAAGGAGCATCTAAAGCATCAGCAAAAGGAGCCATTGCAAGTTTGGTGAGGTCGATTACTCCCTACTCATTGTATACCCCTCACACTGGTTCTCAAACTTATGCAGATGGTGTGGTTCCCATACCAACAGCAGCAATCACCTTAGAAGACGCCGATTTAATTACGAGGATGTATGACAAAGGTGAAAAAGTTGTTCTAAATATAAAAATGAGTTCAAAACTAGATGAAAATAAGATTTCAAGAAATACGCTAATTGATTTGAAGGGCTCAGAATATCCTGAAAAGTTGGTAATCGTGTCAGGACATATTGATAGTTGGGATGTAGGTCAAGGAGCTATGGACGACGGTGGTGGTATGTTTGTCAGTTGGGCTGCACCTGTGATTTTAAAGAGACTGAACTTGACACCAAAACGAACAGTAAGAGCTATTTTTTGGACAGCGGAAGAACTAGGTTTGATTGGCGCCTACGCTTATGAGAAAGCACATAGAAATGAAAGTGATAACATTAATTTTATAATGGAGTCTGATGAAGGAACGTTTGCTCCTCTTGGTTTAGCTGTAGGTGGTACTCAAAAAACTCGATGCATCATTGCCGAAATTTTGAAATTATTCAAATCAATAAATGCTTCAACCCTTGTAGAAGAAAACAGTCCTGGATCTGATATTGCAATATTTACTGGTAATGGCATACCGGGAGCTAGTCTTCATAATGACGATGGAAAATATTTTTGGTTCCATCATACTGAAGCTGACACTATGAACGTTGAGAACCCAGACGAACTTGATCTTGGAGCGGCTTTCTGGACAGCAGTAGCTTACATCATCGCAGACCTTTCCATAGATATTCCACGATAAATCATTTAGGAAGTTCGTGGGAGATCTACGAATGTCAATTTGACTTGCATGTTTTAAATACAAATTGATAAGAACACAGAACATCTCTCTCATTAAAATAATCCTTATCTAAACCAACAGATAGACAATTGCACTTAAGGTCTTATGAAATATATTTTCTTTTCAATACTGAGATATCGCACTCAAATAAAAGAACTGGAGGCAAAAATTCTGAAAATCCTCCAATCAATTTATATTTTGGCAATGTTCCACTCAATTTTTCTAGAAGTGTCCTTAAATCAATGAGCGTGAATCCTTTATCTTTGGTTCATTTTCTTTTAGGATCCAGCTCTTGGGAACGGTAAACGGGACACGGTGTATTATAAAGATATTTTCTATGCTACCAGTAAAATAGAATTTTCTTTTGCGAAGCGATCTACCTTTTGATAAAGGTCTTAAATAATGTTATCGTGTCTCAGCCGTTATAATAAAAATAAAACAAGTAAGCTTCTAGACAAAATGTTGTATCGAGCGTGTAAGGCGAAACTGATTTTTATGAGAATAAAGAATGATGACTTTCGGGTTTTAGGGAATAACGTGTTTTTAAGTGAGTTTCTTTTGAAACTTAATACGGATATGATTTTGTGGATCGATGTAAATTTAAGGTACGTTTTTGTGGTGTCAGTTTTGGTAATTTATTTTATCAAAGTCCAATATCTGATTATAAATCGATTCTGGTTCGTGACGTCAATCAAATATGACATCCTAATAGGGAAACTCAACATTGGAAGTCAATGAATAATGTAAAAGTTCTCGGCAGTATTAATTGAAAATGTAACGAAATTACTGAGTTAGAAATTCATGGGCATAGTAGGTAAATAAAGTGTTTTAATGAATTTTGGGGGTAAAGTTTCCAATTAATAATATTAATACTTGATTGTATTTTTATGAGAATGTAGCGAGAAATTGGGTTCGATTGGTTTTTATTGCAAGAACTTTCTAGGCATCAGTTAACTTTTACTATATATAGACTCGATTATAAAAACATTATTTTATATTCGTATCACAATATTTTTATTTTGAACCTCTATATGCAATTTTATTTAGGGGGGAAAATCATCGAACGACTGCTCCCGCCTGGGTGAGGCGGGAGGGGATTGTCAGACTCTTACTGACTAAAAAACCACCCCGTTCCTACTCCTGCACTTCGAGCCGGAGCCCCAGTAACCCATTAGGTTTTCCGCGGCTCGCGGCATCAGCCCTATTGGGCCCCATCCGTGGGGGTCTGATGACTCTTTGAGGCGCACGCAGAACGCCACGCGCTGCACGCTCGGGTCTGGTTCTGGTCAGGCGGCGAGCCACCCATGCTCGCCGTCCGCAGGCCCGCGATGCCTCTATGTGCATAGGTACATTCCTCTAAAAGTACTCATAAAATTTATCAAAATTCTCAATTTTTATTGCTTAACCAATTTATGCTGTCTTACTTTCTTACTTTTACCGCCCAACTAAATTAAGATCAATAGTTACTGAACAAAACTCGAACGTTTCAAACTAAGGTTAAAAGTAGACTTATTCATATTGCATTATATGCAATAGTAGCACACCTCTTATTCGCCAAGGAAGTATTCACAGGTTGACATATTTTGCGTAACAACCAGTATTTTATTCGATTGTATTTTTTGTATACGTCAATATTATAAAAAAATCTCTTCAATATTCGCTTTTATCAGGTGCTGTAAGCTTGACCTCTCTGCTCAACCTGATCTATTCAACATTGTTTTGTTTACTGGCCTCAACCTGACACTAATTCAACTCGCCCTACATTAAATAGAGCGTGAAGAACTTCAAGATAAGGTCTATTTTGAAGGTCCATTCAAAAAAGTTTTCATTGGCTTTTTGTCTGCATGGAAAAAAAAGAAAATTTTGGACAATAGGAATCCGACTGGCTTACTTTACCTGGCAATTTTATTGTGAACGATAAAAAGTGTAATTATAAAAACAACTCCGAAACATAATAAGGAATGGAAATAATTTGCGAAATGGTTTCTTTTTGTTTTTCTCTCTTTATTATGTGAAAATTGTGAAAATCAGAGGCTTGATTTTTGTTTACCTCTAGTATTTTGTTTTTGCTAATTTGTTTTGTTTGATCGTGATTTTTGTGTATTATACCTTTCATGATGGCTAACGCTTGCGTCATTTAACGTTACATGGCTTTAAAGCTGTAACTTTCCCGTAACATTTAGCTATGGTACGAGTTTCTTTACGTTGGACAAGTCCATTTCTAAGCACTAGACGCAATAGTCTCTAGAGCTTATACCTAATTAGGCCTTTTATTTCCGAAAACTTACAATTAGTAACAAAATAAATTCTTACAAATCTTATAATTACTATTTCTTAAAATCTTATACTGCTATTTACACGCATGCCGTTACAGAATGTCTCTGATTTCGGTGTGCCTTACGGCAACGGCCTCCTCCAACTGTCCATGTCCATGGCTACTCTTGTCCAGTGAGCTACTACCGTGAGTTTCAATTCATCCTTCCACCTTCTTACTTTCCGTCCTCTACTCCTGATATGCCGAGTTATCTGAGAGTAAAAACCAAGGCCTTGTAGAGGTATAATACCAAGAACTAGTATATACGCTGGAATCCGTAATATATTTTTTACTTTTATTTAAACTATTATTTAGGTAAATTGTTTTTTGTTTGATATATCTTTTTTGTATCTTTTGTATGTATTTTTTGTATCTACATTTTCATTATAATAAAATTGTTTCTCTCATTACCCACGCCGCGGAACAAAGATAAATAATTATTACTAATGACTTCCCAACCTTATCTATAATTTCCTTTATGTTATCTATGGTTAACTACCTCGCTGTTTTAGTTGTCATGTAGCTTAAATTACTATGTCAACCTTGATTCAGTGTAGAAGTTATTATAGGAAAGTATCTGCGTAAGTATTTGAATCATAGAACAATTTCATCATAATATTGACATAATGCTTCATCCAGTAGCTAGCGACGCAGCTAGTAAAATATACTCATAACACTGTATGTATTTACACACTTTTTGCGTTTAAATATTTTTCACACTTCTAATACATAGGAATATCAAGCCTATACAATCGGTAAATAGGGCTGATGCCGATACGGAGCCGCGGAGAACATAAAAGTTTACTGAGGCTCCGGCTAGAAGTGCAGGACTAAGAGCGGGGTGGTTTGTAGTCACTAAGAGTCTGACACTCCCCCTGCCTCACCTAGGCGGGAGAAGCCATTCGATAATTTTCGCTCCTTAAAAAAAAACACAATCGGTCAGAGGCCAGATGCTCCAACTACAAGAACCGGTTACTGTAGGACCACCATACTTATGCACTGCGTTTCCTTATATTTATTAGAAAAACTAGTTTACATGTTTTTGCTATACTCAGGAACCGTCGTGATAAGACAACCACTGAACCAACAAGCCAGTTGAAACAGTAACACGGATTTATGTCCACTATTACATGCCACTGACAAAGTAACTGCTGAAAATATCTCATTGAAGCATTTTGTGAGTGTTTTACACATAGTTGGAGCCGTAAAAAACTAGTAATAGCTTAGGGAACCTCCTAATAACATCTAACTGAAGCCACATCTGTCTTTGGGGCGGTCCGTAAAGTCTAATCTACGACTTCAAAAGGAAAGTACAAAAAAGAAAGAAATGTGACGAAAATCGTCTCGAAAATTGGTTGGTTCTTTTGACATAACATAACATGAGAATTTTCTGAAGCCGTAGATTATAGTACATATTTTGAAGATGTGAACATAAGTACCTACGTATATTTAGGACTAGGTTTTGAACATCAAGAAAGAACAAAGTAAGAATCGTCTTATATATTTCATTCTAAGACGTTTTTACACATCATCATCATCAGCCACAAGACACCACTGCTGAATATTATAGGACTTCCCAAATTCCTTTCTCATTAGTCGCTTAGAAGAAACAAACTTACGGAATAATTAAATTATATTCCATAGTCTCCACAAAATTATATGTAAAGATCAAGAACTCATAACCCGAGTGAATAGGTTGCTTATGGGTTGACGTGCTCCATCTTAGACCTCATCATCGCTTACCAACAGGCTCAAATAAAAAAAAAGAATACCTGCAAGCATTACCATAACCAATGAACCAACAAGTTAATAAGAACTTCAAAGACTTTGTTATTATAATTAAAACCAAAACACTATGTAAGTTAATTCTCCAAACCAAAAACCTGGATTCAGAAATCCCAGTGCCTTAGTAATTAGATAGAGCAACCTTGTCGGTTTAAGCGCAGTTTAACTTTTATTTACTTGCTCTGTTCTGGTGTTTTAGTTTTTATTCCCCGCTACACGAGACCAGTATACGGTTTACGATATTTTATTCCATCCTTTTGTTTGTTTACTTTGTTATGGTTTTACCTGGAAGAGTAATTGTTTTTATTTAGTTTTTTAAACTGTGTTGTGTGTGATGTGTTTATTTATAAAAATGTAAATGCACCTCTGAAATAAAATAAATCATAGTGTGAGTCCAGGCATTACGGAACCGCGGACTTATCGGGTTGGATTACGAACGGGGTGCTTTTTAGTCAGTAAGAGACTGACAATCCTTCTCGCCTCACCCATGCGGGAGAAGACATTGGATGATTTTCCACCCTTTAATAAAAAGCCCTCTTCCCCTCTTCTCCAATTCCCTGAATACCCAACAATTCTCAAATTTCTAATTCCCAAAAGGTAGGTAACGCACTTGTAACGCCTCTGGTTTTCCAGGTGTTCATGGGCGACGCCGATTGCTTACCATCAGGTGATCCGTCTGCTCATTTACCGGTTTATTTCATAAAAAAATGAAGCAGCAGTTTCTAGCATACAGATGATCCAAATGTTTGACATTGTCCATCTTATCTTCACAGACTTAAGGAGATGTCACTAAAACAAGAAAAGCTATATTAGATTGAAAAGAAAACGAATAATCGTGAGTGTAACTAACCGTACCTTTAACCTGAAGCATTTAAAAGTAATGATTGTTGTTGAAGAAACTCCTCTTGCGACCTTTTTAAACGGATTCTTTAATGGAATGAAGTTTATTTTTCTAAAGGTGCTCTTTGTCAAGATACGACCACCTCTTCAAGCTATCCTAGTCTACCGTAGTTTGTCAATGCATTTTCAACGTTATCAATTTAAACTAAGGTTCAAAATTCATTGACGAATCTTAAATGTTTTGGCTAACTTGATGAGCTGGCGTGATACCTACCCAGTACAGTTCTACTTGTGTTACAGACGTTACTGTTGCTAACACCGAGCAGTTTTTGCATGAACTTTTAAAGGAGACCTCAGGATTAAAAACTGACTAAGTTTATAAAATACTAGCAGCCCGTCCCGGCTTCGCACGGGGTGGAAATTATTTATTTTTGGAAATTTGGATTGTTGTAATGGCATAACTATAATAGTTGGACATATGATACCGCGGAGTTTTTTGTAGACATTATGATGTTCTTCAATATTGTTGTACATTATTTTGTTCTATCGCTAATAGTTTCGGCAGCGCATTCGACAACAGACATTTTAAGACTCATTTTCCTACACCTTCGGTGACATTGTTCAAATTTTACCAAGGATCCCTAATTTTTTTCAAAATTAAATGTAGCCTATGTCAAATTGGAAGAATGTGGCATTTCTATTGGTGAAAGAATTATTCATTACAAACGTACAAATATAGGTACAAATCTTTCCTCTTTATAATATTAGTATACCTTAGATATGTATCTAATTCTCACTACCTAATGTTAGTGAGAATTATGAAGTGAAACTTTCAGGTATACAACTGAATCTGCTGTTGCAATTATGTATGAATGTTAAACAATATAGGTACTTATACGCGTAGCAAAACCAATTGGTCCACATAATACTGATGAACGTAATCCAAGAATATCATCATCATCATCACCAGCCGAAAGACGTTCGCTGCTGAAGAAAGGCCTCCCCTCTAGTCTTCCACGTTGAACGACAACTCGCCACCTGCACAAACTGACTTCCCGCAACACTGGCGATGTCGTCGCTCCACCTAGCGTCTTCGGGTCCATGGTCTCCACTCAAAGACTTTCCTAACCCATATGCCGTCAGTCCGTCGAGTGATGTGGCCTGCCCATTACCACTTCAGTCTGCAGATTTTGCGAGCTATGTCGGTAACTCTCGTTCTTTGGCTTTCGAATTTTCATATTTCGGATTTTATAGCGTAAAGAAACCCCGAGCATAGGGCTCTCCATTGCGCTATGAGCGACTTTGAGCTTCTTCAGAAGGCCAGAAATTAGGGACCACGTCTCGATACCATACTTCATCACTGGCAACACACACTGATTAAACATCCTGGCTGAGGAATTTTTGATGAGAAGATTTCGTGTAACTTTGCGATCGCTGCCCATCCGAATTGTATTCTTTGGGCGACCTCTTTGTCAAAGTATATCGTTACGAGTTTTAAAAATCTTCCTTATTCAAAAAACTTCCATTATAAAGATATTAAAATAGTCCCTGTTTCAGTGAAATATAAGCTACTCCATCTATCATAAAAACTGCCATTTAATATTAAGGTTACTTAAAACGCCTACAATCTCATAGATTTACATTTTTTAAATGAGCAAGTGTTGTAATTAGGTATTAAAATTCCAACAGGCTCGGTTACTCCATTAGTCTGTTGCCTCTTGGAATTATTTTCAGCTATTTTGGACTTCGTTTTAATTATTATGAGAATTATAGCCGCTTCTGTTAGTAGAGATTTAGTGTGGAACCCATTCACATTAGTTTCATAGATCCAACTTCCATTGAAAAGCCGCTTTTAGTTAGTGGGTTTCCTGATTACTGGTAGATGCATTAAAGCAAGGAAATTACTCATTTATTCTGTTTTGCAAATGCCTCATGATATATAAAAGGTAAATATTAGCGTTAATTACACAAAAGCAAAATACATTTTTCCATTATTAACCCAATAGGTTAATAGAGGAATGAAAGGAGGGTAGGAAGGCCTTTGCCCTTTAGTGGGACAATTATAGATGAAAACAAATAGATAAATAATAATAATAACCCAATAGGTATTAAACACAAGTATTATGATACAAGCAGAATAAAAATTAAGTTTTTCTTACTTTGGCATGACTTAGTTACACAAAACGAAACAAGACCTTTAGAGAAAAGATTACATTTTGTCCAAAAATAGAAAGATATAATTTCGCGAGACGTGTGACGGTCCACACAATATTACATTTTCTTTGAACCCAAAGATTTGTTACATTTGTCGGATATTACACATTAGATCGTGATATCCTTTTCATATAATAGGTAATATTGTTTCGCGAAAATTTTTTTAGACATTTTGTTAAAGGATTGACATTACCATGGGTTACTAAAAATAGCGTATACAGACAAAAGGACCAAACAGTTTGATTATGCAATTAATATAAATAACTAAAGAATGTAACTGAATTTACAATCCATTGATTGCCATTTCAAATTCATTAAATCAATCAAATCACTTTTCTTTGTTAACATACATGCTTACAGATAGATCTGTAAGTATGCACTTATTTTTTTATAGTATAAGCCGCTAAACGAGCAGATAGATCACCTGATAAGCAATCGGCGCCTCCCATTACTACCTGAAACACCATGGCGTTACAAGTGCGTTACCGGCCTTTAGGGAATTTGAGGATTGTGGAGGATTTGGGGATTGAGGAGACTGGGGAGGGGGCGTAATTGGGCCTCCGGTAACCTCACTCATGCGACGAAACACAACGTAAGCGTTGTTCCCGTCGGTTTTCTACTCGGCCGTGGTATCACTCCGGTCGATCCGGCCCATTCGTGCCGAAGCATGGCTCTCCCACACTTATGTTAACATGTTAACATTACAAATGATAATAAAATACGCTATGCTATGTCCGGCGGCGTACAAATTGCTATGCCAAATTAATCTACGGGTTCATATACCTCTAAATAAACTGGCTAAGAATGGCGAAAATGGTGAACGTGGCGTTTTGAACACAAAGACCAGATAAAGTTGCTTGAGTCGCAGAATCAACAAAGTAAGTACAAAATCACTCAAAAGCCCTCCATCTAGAGTCGACTTAAAAATCTCATCATGCTTAATTTAATACGTCTACTATGTCTGTTTATCACCGACAACATTAAAAACACAGGCTTTACAAAAACTTTTTCACATTCAAACCATCGAGTTGGAATAGTAGTACTTACCTACTGCTGGAGAAAGATAGACAACATTTCTTTTGTTCCCAGACGGCAGGCGGGGAATGATAAGAAGTTATACGGGTGTGCCTTCAGCGTTTTAATTGATATCGTCTCGCCGAAGCTGGGAGCCGACAGCCGAACGCCGAGTCCACACAACGCAGATTAAAGGTCACGGCACAATATGCTATCATCGTAATGGCACCCCTTCAATCACTTGGTTTTATTATTAACTAGTTTTTACCAACGGTTTTGCCCGCGTTCCCGTATGATATATGGCCTATGTATTATTCCACACTATAGTCTACCCCTGTTCCAAAATTCATCTCGATCCCTTCAGCCATTTTGACGTGAAAGAGCAACGACTACATCATCAAAATTTTTTACATTTATAAACATTTTTACATTTAAGTGTGGGAGAGCCATGCTTCGGCACGAATGGGCCGGATCGACCGGAGTGATACCACGGCCTCACAGAAAACCGACGTGAAACAACGCTTGCGTTGTGTTTCGTCGTTTGTGAGTGAGGTAACCGGATGCCCAATTACTCCCCCCCTCCCTTTCCCCAATTCCTGAATCCCCAACAATCCACAAATTCCTAATCCCAAAAGGCCGGTAACGCACTTGTAACGCCCCTGGTGTTCCAGGTGTATATGGGCGCCGATTGCTTACCATCAGGTGATCCGTCAGCTCGTTTATGGGCTTATCCCATAAAAAAAATAGTTTGACAAAAACTTGTGGCACCGACTTCTAACCTATCAGTAGGTGTGTAAGCTATAAGTACGTATGACCAATAATAGTTATTTTTTTCCTTTTTAGTTTTTACTTTTCGTTAGTCATTCGTTTTTGAAGTCGGTTTTTTTAAACGCAGTTTTTATAACGTCAACACAGAAAAGCCAGCGGCGGGTTGTCAGCGCACAAACCACGTGCTTACAGCCCGCCACGCCGTTGACTTCTTCAAAGCGAAAAACCATCGCGCCGCCGCAGCTTTAGTGCACCACGACCTTAAAGAATGTATTTGATGAACGTACTGCAATGGAGTGTTAAGCCTTATCTTTTTCAACACTCAATTTTCAAAGCTCAGTTGTTTAGCGAGTTTTCGTTTAGTTTTATTACAATTTTGTCGTCTGTACCTTTATTTTATAACGAACGTTTTGTTTATAGCGAAGAGATTTCAACATCATATCAGTAATGATGATCGTTTTATAATGAAACGCCACTCATGGTCAGTTCTCGAGTAGCTCAAGTATATATAGACCAAATTTGCCGCCTTAATGAGTGTCTATAGTGCTTGGGTCCTTGGGTGTACATAAAGAGCGTAATTACTTACTTAACTCGACCTTCGAAACAGAATCTATACTCATTGTACATACGAAATGAAATATATATTGAAAATTTTCGAACATATCCCGCAAAGGTTCGCCGCACACTATAAATATTTCATAAGGCTGTTTATTCGAATCTTACGTACAGAAACGAACTCCACTTGAATTGAGATTTCCTCAAATCGTGCTTGGAACAATATTCTTGATAGAAAACATCTTCTGAATTTATATTCGTTTGTGCATTAAGAATACGGTACACTTTACGGTCCTCTTATTTCAAATTCTAAACAATGAATAAAAGATTTCCTCATTGATCGTGTTACTGGTCAAAAGTAATGTTCCATTACTTTGTTTTTGATAGTCAAATAGTCATAATAATTCTTTTACAAACTACGTTTGAAAACCCGACTTTTACCACATCTTTTCGAAATCGGTTAATTACCTAATATACTAAAACACACCCCTAAATATAACAAAAACTTTTCTGAAAACCACATCAACATCGGTCCAAACAAAGGCGAGATAATCGTGCACAAACATTCATAGGTACATACAGGTCAAAAGGTGAACCTCCTGTTTTTGAAGAAGATTAAAATGAGATTTATTGAGGTTTGTTTGTACATTAGGGTGGGTGAAAATGGAAAACGCAACCGCTGGTAGAAGCTAGTATAAAATATAAACTTCGTCACTTCTACGAAAGGAGTCTATGATCACTGAATCAACAAAGCGATTCTGGTAACACAAACCGGAATCCTAATAGTAGGTACGCACATCAGGGACCTTTGATACTTTAATATTTGATATAACTTTTACAGATATGGTTTGCCTAAATTAATTTAATTCATTTAACATTATTTTTTGGGTAGCAAAATTGAGGAGTATGCTAAAAGTTAGCGGGTAAATTCCCAGTGTAGGAAACACTGGGAATTTATAACTTTTGAGGTCACTTAATGCTTTGAACGGTATTTTCTATTATGAATTTTTCAGTTTGTAACATCGAATTTTTTTTTAATATACTTATCCAGTAGTATTTCGTATTTCATTGTTTTTTGTTATTTATTGATCCAAAGTTCAATTTAATTGTCAAACAAGAAATACTTTTATACGAAATCAATCGATGGGGCTAGTTTTGCAACTAATGCGTTTAAGTGTGGGATAGCCATGCTTCGGTACTAATGGGCTGGCTCGACCAGAGTGATACCACGGCATCAGAGAAAACAGACGTGAAACAACGCTTGCGTTGTGTTTTGTCGTGTGAATTAAGTAAGTAAGGCCCAATGACCTGAATGAATCCCCAAAATCTCCCCAACCCCCGATTCCCCTGAAAACGCACTTGTAACGCCTCTGGAGTTCCGGGTGTCCAGGGGCGACGCCGATAGCTTACCACCAGTCGATTCGTCTGCTCCTTTACCGGCTTATCGCACAAACATATATTTTATTTTTGCGTTCAAAATATACTTAGAAAATTATAATTTAGTTCACCAAAATTTTTGGTTAATACAACTGAGATTTGTGATAAAAGTTACTGGGTATTTCCTACTCCATGGGATTTATAACTTTTGAACCAAAGGTCAGGTTCAGTCCACTTATTACCGTGGCCTGTCAAGTAAAGTGAACTTTCATACTCCATTATTTTAACGTCACTGTTATTACTTGGGGTTAGCATAGTGCTGAGTGAGGTGAACTGGAACTTTTATGTGATTTAGGGGTTTTTACGGCGAGGTGAATGCCTCGTTCACCGAGTGGCTGCAAGTGCGACAGCCAGGCTATGGGTCTCTGGTTCGATTCCCGGGGTTGGGAAAAGTATTACTGAGCTTTTTTTCAGAACATTGTGTGTTAAATTGTACAGTGGCATTAAGTGCCGTAATGTTCACCACTGCCTAATGCGTGATGTTTATACATGTTTGTTTGGTAAATATGTTTTATTGCCGTAAGTAAAACTATAATTATTATATTAATGTTTCAGTTTTGTAAATCTATTATCATCTTCCAGGTCAATAGGTTCAAAGCGATCCTGCATCCAGTGACCTTGTTCTCCGCAAAAGGAAACAAATCAAAAAATAAAGCTACGCCCAAGATAAGAAAACAAAGCTACAGAAATAAAGATGTCATTCTCCAAAAATAACGCTCCAATTTAAATCTTAATTTAAAATAAGACATAAATCCAATATACGCATCTGTGTATACTGTCAATTAAGGCCAAAATACGTTGACATATTGCGACCCACTTATTATCATACGCAAATTGCTTGCGAACAGAAGTCTTAGGCAATTTAAACGAACACTGGAACGTGTACGTTGAGATGCGTGTCTCAAGTAATTGTAATTTACTCTAGAACCAACGTGGAGACAACAGCTTGTAGAGATACCATATTCAGTCAAATATCTGCAACAGATTTTCGACTTTATTACAAAGTGGTAAAGTAGGAAATCTATGAATAATATTTTCTATATTGGGATAACTTGTTCTACTGGCGTCTGTACAACACGACACTCATCGGCAAAATGTGTAAGCGAATATGAACTGTGTACTTCATAGCATTAAAGTGGCTTTGCCTTAATTGTTTCGAGATTATTAGAATATGTGTGGTTGATTGTAAATGTGTATTGGAACGATAAATTAAAATGTGATTCGCCACGTATAAATAACCGAAATACGTTCAGAGCAATTTATTTCGTTTAATTCTTGCTCCCGGTTTGTTGAGCAATGGAATCGGAGAAAAACGTACGATACTCAGTTGTCTGTGACGCAGTAATTTAGATGGAAGAGTACGGGTGTGCCAATTTGGTGGAAGATAAATCCGTATAGTCACGTAAAACATGGCTGTTTTAACCTGTAAAGGAAAATGTACTCTTTTACCAGTTTTATAGGTGTCAATGTCCATGCAAAAGCTACTCATTATATTAATTATAGAGGTATTTTATACCTTCTATAGTTCTAAAGAGTACAGATCAAAATATAGGTTCATGACTTTAGTACTTAGTAAGCTAGCTTGACTAAAGCAAAACATACAATATTTTAAAGCTCAGTTGATATGTTACCGTGGATAAGGCTACTTGATGTGTAAAATTACCTATACCAAGAGATTAAGTAGGTTCTTTAAACTACATTACATATTAACTACAAATATATACAAGTAACTCATTCGATATTTTATCCATACAAATTCTAATCACGAAACTAATACGGTTTTCAAATGCTAGAATATTCAAAAGGCAATCATAATAGCAATCTTTGTGTTTAATCGAAAAAAATATAAGTTCAAGACCTCTTTTCGCATACTAATTTAGTTTTATATCTGTTTAAAACTATTATAATATTTTTGAAAATATTCTTCTTTTGTAAAGCAATATTTAGAATTTTACGGAAATTCTTGTTGCATATAATCTGGAACTGTGCCCGATTGGTAAAAGACAATAGATAAATGTTACATAGAGTTGATAATAGGCAGTGAAAAAAAACGTTACGTCATTATATACGGACGCCTCTCTGTGAACTATAACGTCTATAGAAGTTAAAATGCGTGGCGTTTATAAAATCGGTTGTAAAAACTACTATAACATCTTGTCTGTATGTAAATTCTTAGTCAGAGTCTGTGTTTCCTGAAGGGTATAAACCTGGGTGTCTTCAATGCTTGAGTGAATAGGTTGCTTATAGGAAGACGTGCTTCATCGTAGATCGCATCATCGCTTACCACCAGGCGAGATAGTGGTCAAACGTCGTCCCATCAAATATAAAAAAGTCCAAGGAATAATTTTGGAACACAATGTATTACTACTAAGGTTGAACCTTGAAATACCTCTGCTTTTATCAGTTAAGTATATTATTAGCTGGTTTGGAAAGGAAAATGTACTCTTTTACCAGTTTTATAGGTGTCAATGTCCATGCAAAAGCTACTCATTATATTAATTATAGAGGTATTTTATACCTTCTATAGTTCTAAAGAGTACAGATCAAAATATAGGTTCATGACTTTAGTACTTAGTAAGCTAGCTTGACTAAAGCAAAACATACAATATTTTAAAGCTCAGTTGATATGTTACCGTGGATAAGGCTACTTGATGTGTAAAATTACCTATACCAAGAGATTAAGTAGGTTCTTTAAACTACATTACATATTAACTACAAATATATACAAGTAACTCATTCGATATTTTATCCATACAAATTCTAATCACGAAACTAATACGGTTTTCAAATGCTAGAATATTCAAAAGGCAATCATAATAGCAATCTTTGTGTTTAATCGAAAAAAATATAAGTTCAAGACCTCTTTTCGCATACTAATTTAGTTTTATATCTGTTTAAAACTATTATAATATTTTTGAAAATATTCTTCTTTTGTAAAGCAATATTTAGAATTTTACGGAAATTCTTGTTGCATATAATCTGGAACTGTGCCCGATTGGTAAAAGACAATAGATAAATGTTACATAGAGTTGATAATAGGCAGTGAAAAAAAACGTTACGTCATTATATACGGACGCCTCTCTGTGAACTATAACGTCTATAGAAGTTAAAATGCGTGGCGTTTATAAAATCGGTTGTAAAAACTACTATAACATCTTGTCTGTATGTAAATTCTTAGTCAGAGTCTGTGTTTCCTGAAGGGTATAAACCTGGGTGTCTTCAATGCTTGAGTGAATAGGTTGCTTATAGGAAGACGTGCTTCATCGTAGATCGCATCATCGCTTACCACCAGGCGAGATAGTGGTCAAACGTCGTCCCATCAAATATAAAAAAGTCCAAGGAATAATTTTGGAACACAATGTATTACTACTAAGGTTGAACCTTGAAATACCTCTGCTTTTATCAGTTAAGTATATTATTAGCTGGTTTGTGACCTGTGACCTTTCATAAACACAAGGCATATTCCTAGCTAGGTTTAGGCAAGTGAATGCAAAAGATAATCAAAACTCTACTCTTTTGCCCAACCCAGGGATAAAATCAAGGACTTGTTCGGTAGTCGTAAGTTAACCTTGATGAACAAAGTATAATAAATTACAATTAATCACTATCAATAAATTATTGCTGGGACCGTAAAGCCAAATTCAAAATGGAGTAACAAATACACATAAAATAGAATCAAAGCTTTACATAAACATGACTCATAATAAATACCTTATCTGGATAATTAATTTATATCAATTCATTCGCTAACCCTCGAAACACCCACGGCGACCCTATTTCCCCATTTAACCCTCACAACACCGGGGAAGATACCCCGTCTGCAATTTTTACGATTCTGGTAACAAACGACCTCATTCCTCTAATTTTATTATTCATATCTTATTTTTAATGTAAAAACTTTTCCGTTTTATTTACCTTTTTTATACAACACACAGGATTTTCAATAACATCAATCTGATATTTACCTCTATATTGCTTATCCATACTCTGTTTGAGTTCCTAGAAAAGAGAACCCTTATTATAATGACGGGCATTTTTTTCAGACAATGTCTTTGGGAAGGACAAGGAACTATCAAAGAGTGTTTTCGGAGAAAAACTGTATAAAGTTATAAAACTAAAACTTCGAAGTAAGGTGACGTGCAGAACTAAACGTCGTAAGAAAAGTAAAAAAGAAAACTTTATGTTCTGCGAGCGTAGCGGCGCACTCTCGTAGCGGTGTCTACGAGCCTACGGCGTAGCCGTCAGTCTCCTCGCGTCGGCGTCCTAGAGAGCACGCCACGTCACGAACTTCGAACGAAAATTTTATACGAAAGTAAACAAATAAAATGTGATTAGTAACTTTGGTTATAACATGATAGCAAGTGATCTGGCTACTGTTGAAGATACATCGCATTGTCAAAGGTAAAAATCCAGAACTTTTTAAGAGCTACTATCACTTTCAAAATTAGTTTTATGGAAGCTGAAATTTCTAAGTTAACAACTTGAATTGTTTGAGGGTCAAATAGGTGACAGGTGTGATGTTAGAAGTTATGTTCAAGAAGTTAAATCAATAAAGTTAATTATACAATTAAATTATTTTGACTCGAAACTTTCAGTATAATAAATCGTAGAATCACTGAAATATGATATAGAGGTATGTATTCAATTTGAAATTACTTATATGAATATAATATTACATACATAACATCACGCCTTTTATCCCCGAAGGGGTAGGCACAGGTGCAGAATATAATATTAATTGTTTTAAATTTCTATTAGTGTAATATTTCCAACCAGGTATTTGTTCACATTTACACGTTTACAAAACATTCTAAACAAACAAAATAATATTAGATTACGAAGAATTTTAGCTTTTTCTTAGTATTTTTTTTCCGATATTAGCATTTATTAAATTATTTAACTATGAATTAAAAATATCGCTTGAAATCTGATCACATTAGCAAAATACTTGAATTTAATGTTATTGTAATACTTGAATTTAATACTTCGTTGCTTAGATTGTATCTGATCGAAAAACTGAATGAAACGAAACAACCACCATTTCAAAATTATTTTAAATTAAGTTCACCTTATATATTATACATTACACACCATTACACAAAATAATAATAAAATTGTTAAATATCTGAATGTAAAAAAACCTGTAAATGGTGCCTGCTTTGATCAAAAATAAATTATTTTGACTGTTTAATAAAATGATTTATATGAAAAAATAATCACTTTCATTAATTGATTTTATATTTTATAACTAACTTAATTTTAGTGTTTTTACAGCAAATTTTTAAGAGATAAGTTATGCTGTTTGACTCCAAAAAACGTGACATCACAATACGCAGTCTCGTACAAAATTCATAGAAAACTGTCGTTTTTGACAGTTTGAGAAAAGTATTGAAGTATTGAATTTGACTAGTTGGCAAGTACCCAATTGCCACTTGTTAATCAAGCGCGTCAATGTCGAGACTCTAAAATCCAGACGACTATAAAATCATATTTTTTAAGGAGTTTAATACACAACACCCCCTATTACATGGGACGTTACAGTGGGTGTTACATTATACAGTGGTTTAATGTGCACCTCTGCCTACCCCTTCGGGGATAAAAGGCGTGATGTTATGTATGTATGTTTAATACACAAATTTATCACAATACCATAGATTCCAAATTTCTCGGCATATTAATCGTATGCAATAAAAAAAAAAGATTTTTGGTAGCTTTATCTATATTATAATGTAGGTAGCTAATAACATAATGACTATCGCAAAATTAGAACATAAAACGCCACCAATATTCTGTTTAGTCTCCAATAAAACCGGCTTCAACTGTTTCCGTATTTCTAAAAACATTCACAATATAAAGTCCTTGTGTATGGCCAAGTTAATTGGTATTATTTTCACTAGTAACACCGGCTTTCAGCTCAACACTCTAGATTATTTAATCAATAGTCTCATTGTCAACAACACATATTTTAACGAATAGGTGAGAAAACTGCCATGTTATATCGATTACCATGTTGGTTGCAACGCTTGTCTTAAAATTAATTTCGATTTTATGAACCAGATTTTAAGATTTTTTTTTGTTTATTACTTTTTATTTATTGTACACTTCTTGTACAATATCGAATGGAGGATTTAATGCCTAGTGTCATTGTCTAATAACAGTCAACTTTAGGTTGATGCACGAAGACACAATATAGTGGTGGGAAAGTTTAAATATTGTTGTGAGTTTAAGTTCTGTTTTGCCACCAGGTTCTCTATTACGAAATAAAGTGCACTATTTTAGTTTATTATAACTTAAATAAATAAATTAATATAATCATTCCAACTTGAGTTTTAATTCAAAATTCTGTATTTTTTTTTACGAACGTTGCTCCGCTCTAGGATTTTCTCCTGTGTCGTGGGTCCTTTACAAACATACAATATCACACACGTGACACCTACGTAGACTGGGAACAATAATCTGTAGATCATACAAAGAGTTGTTCCGTGCTGGAATTGAAACCACGACACATTGCGTGGCAGCCAGTTGCCCAGCCACCGCGCCAACCATGCAGTCAACAAAAATACACGGTTTCACCTTGAAATCGAGCCTAAGACCTCATATTCATCATAATTACATTTATGAATACAACCTTCAACAAATATTAACAGGCTTCTGTTATATAATTAGTGTCAAAACTTATTTGTTACTCAAATTTGTTATCATTGTTGTCGAGTTTAAAAATTCATAAAAGTGCACTATGGCGCTCTATGTTTTGACAGCTGATGGATTAACAACTCTAGTCGATTATTTAATGGAAAATGTAAAATGTAATGTAGTAGGCCACCTCTAATATTTAAGGGTATAAAATGGGCAGAGTTGAAGGCAACACATAAACAGTCCTACTCATCTTGGGGATATCGTAAGTCGTGTATGTGTGTATGTGTGTGTTTGTATCCATATGATAATTAACACGTTACTAATGTTCGGGTTAATTCGTCGAGTACTGTCATTATAGACACAACTACCTCTATAGAACAATAGGTTGAGGTCACCGGTGACCGCGCGGTGTTTGACAGTTTAAAATAAATTATAATGCCTATTAATTAATTTCTACATTCAAATCTCTATTACCAAATATGTAGTTTCTGAACAGCACTAAATAGATATTTTTCTTTAAAAAATCAAATTGGCAAGACGGGAAAAGACGGGACGGTTCAGTAGTATTATTAAACAATGGACAGTACTTACTTCCTTGCCTCTGCTTGCCCCATGGGAGACAGGCGTGAGGTTATATATGTAAAATTAAGAGTACGATGAAATAAATTGCTTCCTCATTTTTAAAGATTTTTATATAAAGAGAAAACTGTTTAAAAAAATTCAAGCACAAACAATTTTGAAGCTTATTCCGAACACACAATTTTATTTAAAGCACTCTACTTGCAATAAATTATTTACTTTAGACAGAAATATGAAGAGAAAGAAAGTATTTTTTTTAATTCATTTGTTAAGAAAAAATGTTAATTCCAGTTAAGGGGAGATTTTACGATTATTTTCTTTGCAAATATTAGTATACTGGATTTCTTATTTTTTCTGTGTTGTTTATCTCAGTCCCGTTCACTGGACACGTAGTTTTCAAATTATCGGAACGAAAATTAAAAAAAAATGTATGTTATAATATGCTATGCTATTTGGATTTTTTAAACCACGAGAGATAATAGAAAGAACAATGTTTTTGTTATTTTTTGTCAGTAGTAATAAGGTTTTTACATTATTTTTTATATTTGATGGGTTGGCCACTATCTCGTCTGGTGGTAATCCATGATGCGGTCTACGATGGAACACGTCTTCCCATAAGCACACTGTTTACTCAGACCTTGAAGACACCTAGGTTATACCCTTCAGGAAATACAGACTCTGGCAAAAAATCCACTCCATAGCAGTGCGCACAAGACTAAAACTGTTACGATACAAGTTCATCCATTAAGTGAATTGATGATATCACGTATGTGCATAAATTAGCTATTATTTAATTACTATACAGCAGTAGAATGTCGTACGTCTTAGTGGTTTATAAAGGTCATCAGCACACTTATCATGTTTATAGGTTTACCGCACCATGAGTTTCAAATATAATTCTAGAGGTATTTCTCGATGCGGAAAATGAACTCATGACAAACAGACAACATAACATCACATAACATCACACCTTTTTTCCCCGAAGAGGTAGGCAGAGGTGCACATAGAAGTAACACCCACTTTTCACTATTTATGTTATGAGTCCCATATAATAGGGGGTGAGCCTATTGCCATATACCGGGCACATTTTCAGACTCCGTGCTACTACTGAGATTTGTTTTTTAAAACCCAGTAATACTTTGTCCGACCGGAGAATCGAACCCGAGACCCCTTGACCGGCAGTCGCACTTGCGACCACTTAGCCATCGAGCCAGCCATCAGATAGACAACATATACCAATCAATTTCACAAATATGTTTCATGGCATTTAAAAATTTTCAATTAATGAAAACATTACACATATTAAAAATTCTGACATTATATTTTACGCTGTACCTATCTCATTGATAAAGTCTAAATGAATACTTATTATAAAAAAGGTTTTCACGAAACTCAGTATGGTCTGGCCAGAACCACATTCCACGAATTTCCTTTTAAATTATGTTTAACCGACCTCATTTGTAAATTATTTTGCGGCTAAAAAACAAAAAAGGAAGCCTTTTGTTTCTGAAAAAGTGGAAAAACTTTCGTACAAGATATTTCATTTGTGATATTTGCTAAAAAAACTAAGTAGTTTACAACTAAAAAAAATTGTCTCGTCCCAATTTTTGGTCCTCCGTTATGGCACAAAAATATTTGGCAAATAGGTTGGCCAACTACCTATTTTCTTAATAATGTTGTAAATTTTATCCCAGTTAAAATGGTTTTCTTTTGATAAAGTAAAATAATTTTAGTTTTTAGATGAATAGTTAAGTTTATATGATGTTCATTAATCAGATTAGGGTTGTTTCGAATAAACTTAAGAAAAAAAAATTATATCTTCATTGAAAAAGATTATTACACTGATATCGATCCCGGGACCTCTAATTTGACAGTTAAACTTGCAACCGCTTCTTAAACGAGACAGTCTGAAACTTACATCACCCATAATTTAAATGTGATTCACCATTTCCTTAAATGATTTTATTACTTTACCCATTTATTTGATTCACGATTTAATGAAAACATTTTGTTGAAATGAAATAAAATTACGGACGCCATTTTGGATGTGTGACGTCACGTGCTCTGTGGCACCATGCGAAGGTAATGACACGTCATTTGTATAAACGGTCGGAACGTTTAAGTTATCTCGTGTGTAGGTACATACAGATGTATTATGTACGTAGGTTGTATAGTGTGTAGCTACCTAGGTTTTATACTAGCTTAGGAGGCTTTGCATAAATTAATAGAGTTGAACATTTCATGTCTATTATTGCCGTATCTTTATATGATATCTTTCGTAAGACATACTAAATAAAGTATTGTTTTTTGACTTACTCACGTAATTGTTTGTTGAGGAACTTGGCTAGTTTCAAGCTATGCTAGAGGCTCTAGTTATGAGCAGCATTCCGAAACCCGCAACGCAGAGACTGTAGCGCTGTTACATACTGTAGCTGTACTGTACTGTGATGTGATAAGAACATTTCTTAATACACTCGAATCAAGAAGAGGTGCTAATTCTAAAGATTTTATAAACACTAACAACCACAATGCTGTACTGTACACATATATCTCTGTTAAGCACTTAACACTAAAACATAACATAACATCACGTCTTTTATCCCCGAAGGAGTAGGCAGAGGTGCACATTATATCACTGTACAATGTAACACCCACTTTTTACTATTTATGTTATGAGTCCCATGTAATAGGGGGTGAGCCTATTGCTATATACCGGGCACAATTCCAAATTCTACTACTACTGAGAATATTTAAAAACCCAGTAATACTTTGCCCGACCCGGGAATCGAACCCGAGATCCCTTGCCCGGCAGTCGCACTTACGACCACTCGGCCAACAAAGCTTAGCACTAAAATTCATAAAGAAATATAACAAAATAAATTCACTATCACAAAAACCCCCACAATATTTTCAAATACTTCTTCACAAACTATGTATGATTGATCACCGATTGACCAAAAGGCAGCTTACGACCTTCAGCATATCAATAACACTAACCCACTATCCACACTTGTGTGCCAAACTGTACCATACCGGAATAAAGCTTAAATTTTACATATGAAAGCGTCAAAGGCTCGAACTCAAAACGTGAAAGTGCTGAAAGTCGCATTGTTATCAAACTCATGCAAAGCCTTTGGACGTTTTCAGCAGAAACTGTATCAAACGAGTAAAAAAGGAGTTCTGTGAAAAGGCGGATTTATGCTTATTCGCTAACTAGCTATGTACCTGCGCCGGTCGCCGGGTGATAGGAGGACACAACTGATGTGCTTCGTGAACTGTGCCTCAGTCTTTGTTTTATTTTCTGCAGTTGGTGTAGAGGAGTTTGGCGTGCACCCTTATAAATAAGGATAGATCTTGATGTTTTACGATAAATACAAACGTTGGCCATCGATAATTGTGTGTAACTGAAATAATAAGGAACAGTTATTTTGAGCCTCGTTGGCCTAGTGGTCGCAAGTGCGACTGACGGGCAAGGGATCTCGGGTTCGATTCCCGGGTCGGGCAAAGTATTACTAAGTTTAAAAAAATCTCAGTAGTAGCACGGAGCCTGGAATTGTGCCCGGTATATGGCAATAGGCTCACCCCCTATTACATGGGACCCATGACATAAATAGTGAAAAGTGGGTGATACATTGTACAGTGGCGTAATGTGCACCTCTGCCTACCCGTTCGGGGATAAAATGCGTGATGTTATGTTATGTTACTTCGAGCTAAGTTTATATGAAATTGAATTGCGTAAACATAAGTGAAAAAAAAATTGATGTCATATCTGAGATGACATATTCCGTATAAATAATCTCAACAACAGAAAAATTTAACAATATTTAATCCAGTCCAGGAATTCACACCACAACCAGTTTATTCAGTTTCAATTGTCCTCAAACTATTTGACCTTCACCTAACTCAGAATATTTATGGGAAATAGATAAAATAGAATAAATAAACTCAGTAGTAGCACGGAGTCTGGAATTGTGCCCGGTATATGGCAATAGGCTCACCCCCTATTACATGGGACTCATAACATAAATAGTGAAAAGTGGGTGTTACTTCTGTGTGCACCTCTGCCTACCCCTTCGGGGATAAAAGGCGTGATGTTATGATGATGAGATAAAATAAGTACTCTCAACTTTTGTTACGAAATAAAAGTTTTCGGCTCTCCACAGGTAATCCACTTCGAATCAAAAAAAATATTTTGGGTAGAAAAAACTTACGTAGTTTTAGGCGCAATAGATTTATAAAGAAGTCAAGTATGAGAGAAATTTCGTTTAGTTCAGTTCGGGGTTTGACGTGGATATGATAAATTTCTATTACTTAGAAGCTATGTATTTTTAGGTTTTACAAAAGTTAGTGTCATTATTTAACTCAACTCGTCGAGTACCGTCGTTATAGACACAATTATAGAACAACTAGCTTTCACCCTCGGCTTCGCTCGCGTCACAAATTGATAAAAGTAACCTATGTGACATATATCAATACACACAGCGCCATCTATACCAATACTTTTGTTTTCCCCCGGGAATATCACATTTTACCGGGATAAAAAGTACCCTATTATTTAATCTGGACTTCTAACTTTACGTCTGAAAAAATTCAAAGCAATCGGTTTAGTAGTTACGGCGTGAAAGCGGAACAAACAAACAAACAAACAAACAAACTCACTTTCCGATTTATAATATTAAAAGATAGGTTGCGGTCACCGGTGACCGCTTGGTGTTTGACAGTTTAATAAGTATTTTAGCAAAATTTATACCTACGCTACTTTACAAATTAACTAAAAATCGTGTGTTACTCACGTGAATATACTGAGTAAAGCTCTACTAGTTTCGAGCCACAGAGGGGTTCTTCCTTATGAGTAGCAACACCGATGCGAGCGCCAACGCTAGTTAGTAGGCTGCGCGGCATCGCGCGACCGCACACGCTGCTATGTATGTATAGAAACTTTGTTATTAATTTTGTGTGTTCAATTTATTAACAAATATAATAGTTATTAATAATGTGCTATAATAATTGTGGAGTTATGTGTGTAATGTGTGGACAGTTCATGCCAATGTATGATTTGAGATATGATGAAACAGGGACGGCTGTAATAATCAATATTAGAATTAAATAGGTCAAATAAAAGACAGGTCCGCGTTTATTTCAGCGCTGCTGATGCTTAGACTGCTTAGTTGAACCATCATCTTAGTCACACGTAACCAACACAAAATCATTGAAACAAAATTGAAACAATTCTCACAACACATTTTTACTTTCTTTGTTTCCTTTTTACTGAACCGTACCAAGCTCCCAAGGACTTTTTAGATGACAAATAAAATACTACAATCTGAAGGCTACTGAACGAAATTGATTTCTATCGACATTCTGTCTTTTCTTGTTTGTCGTTCGTATTATGTTCCCAGTTTGATTGACATTGTTACACTGTCAAATAATTCTACGATTTCCGTGTCGAGTTTCCTTTGTGATCATTGTATCGTCCCTGTCAGGTGAAGAATGATCGTCATTTTTATAGGACTCTTTATTTTTTTCGTATTTCTTTTTCGTTGAGTCATAAATTATATTACTCATTGTACTCAATCTTCTAGTGTGTTCTTAAGGACCAATTAAGGAACTGCGATTGACAGAGACCAGGCAACAGGGTTTGTTTGAGCAACCTGAGCCTTTTAAGCTGCGACCTGCAAACCCCCTGGCAATTGTGGAGATATAACTAACTCTTTTTATATAGTCCATAGTTCAATGTATAGTGCATTGTCAATTTGTTTATATGATGTATACATTATTAAGCCATAGCCATCCATACACATGAATTTCATTGTTAATTTATGGCAACGACTAAGCGAATAGCTTAGTCGTTGCCATAAATTAACAATAAAATAACAATGAAAAAAATAAACTTTATTTATTTATTATTTATGTACACACATACAACACAAAGGACAACATATATATAAAAACGAGGTACATAGGTCCTACATATTCCAACTTAAATGTGGGAGAGCCATGCTTCGGCACGAATAGGCCGGCTCGACTGGAGTGATAGCACGGGCTCACAGAAAACCGGCGTGAAACAACGGTTGCGTTGTGTTTAGTCGTGCGAGTGAGGTTACCGGAGGCCCAATTACCCCCTCTCCCTAGTCTTCCGAATGTCCGAATCCTCCACAATCCTCAAATTCCCAATTCCCAACAGGCCGGTAACGCAATTGTAACGCCTTCGTGTTTTGAGTGTCCATGGGCGGCGCAAATTGCTTATGGTTTAAAAAACACTGGAATTTCTCCCTTTGGCCTGTTCCAGGAAAAGAAATAACGACACCGAGACACAGTGTGTTATACAAATAGGATAAAAAAATTAATAACAAACAAACTAAAAGAAAGAAATATTGATAAATAAAATACAATTTAAATTGATTTCATGATAGAAGTCATATGTAATTATAAACCAGTATAGTAAAATACTTAAATATAGAGGTAGTTTGTCTAAATTTAAATATAGATCAAATCATATTTGCTCTTGACAGATGAAAGCGTGGAGTGCACATGAGCAGGACACATCGCTGTCATGCTGTCGGACGCTGCACGTCAAACACGCTGCCTACGCTAGTGCCCTCTATACCCTGGTGAGTGAATTAAGTCAATTAGAATTATTGAATTATTATTACCATATTTTAAGCATGGAGCTTCGTTTTCTTCTAAAAATGAGTTCGTCTTAATAAGAAAATACAAATAGTTTAAAGGTTAGTCTTAGGTTTAGACTCTAAGCCTAAGTTTACCATCATTTACAGGTGACTTATCAATAGTTTAGTTTGATTGTATAACATACAACATTATTAATAGTTGGTTAGATGATTATGTTGACAAACTACAACAACGGAGGTTAGTATTGCTTTGGAGTAATATTTTTATTTAACCGTAATATTGACTTGAACTCAATAGGCACAGACCACTGGCTGCAGTCCACAAAGTTCTAAATTTAATTATTGTCCATTTCACACATAACTTACCATAAGCGAAGCGAAGCGCTGCCCCTCACGCGCCTCAAAGCGCTATCAGACCACCACGGATGGGGTCCAATAGGCCTGATGACAATTCGGAGTCGCGGAGAACCTAACGGGCTACCGCGGCTCTGGCTCGACGTGCAGGAAAAGGAACGGGGTGGATTTTAGTCACTAAGAGTTTGACACTCCCTTCCGCCTCGCCCAGGTGGGAGAAGTCTATCGATGATTTTCCCCCCATAAAAAAGGGGTAAGCAGAGGTGCACATTACGGCACGCAATGCCACTGTACAATGTAACACCCACTTTTCACTATTTATATTAAGAGTCCCATGTAATATGTCCCATGTGAGCGTATTGCCATATACCGGGCACAATTCCAGACTCCGTGCTACTACTGAGATTTTTTTTATAAATACTCATAATACTTTGCCTGACCCGGGAATCGAACCCGAGACCCCTTGCCCGGTAGTCACACTTGCGACCACTCAGCCAAGGAGGCAGTCTATTTCTATCCATGTCACAATTTCCCATCAATAGCAATGAACATTAATTTATACCAATTACTCAACAACAGTTCTCTTATTTAATAAACATCATGTTCTTACAAAACTTAATGTTTTTCCCCTGTCAAGAACTCCATTGTGAATACGAAAGTAAATTACGAGCCCCCCGGGTAAAGATCCTCTTAACTGGATTACGAAAGTTGGTTAAATGCATTACTCAATCACAGGAGATTTACACGCAGTGATATTTTATTTTATGTTGTTCTGTGCATGTCGTGTGTTGAAGATAAAGTAACGTTCAACTGTTTTTGATCTACAAAACAAGTTAGAGAGACGAATTTAATACATTTTTCTTTTCAAATATTAAAACTTTGGTTTTTTTAGTTTGATGTGGGAATATTATCCAATGACTTCTCCCGCCCGGGTCAGGGGGAGAGGGAGTGTCAGATTCTTACTGACTAAAAACCACCCCGTTCCTACTCCTACACTCCGAGCCGGAGCCCCGGTAACTCGTTAGGATTAAACCTATGGCTGCCAATAGAAAACTATTGAAAGCATATCCTCCACTAACGTATATTAGGCGACTTCTTGGCGTTTAACGTATTAAATGGGTTTTTATAACTATCATGTTATGTTAGGAACTATGTTCTAAAAAAAGCATTCCAATATCTATACATCACCAGAACTCGAAATATGAGATTTAAATATCAACAATAATCACCGTGGACTGCACGTTTGGCGGGGTGGCTGGGCAACTGGCTGCCGCGCACCGTATGGCGGGTTCGATTTCCGCACAGAGCAACTCTTTGTGGGACCCATAAATTGTTATTCCGGATCTTTTTTTGAAGGGGGAAAATCATTCAATGACTTCTCCCGGCCGGGTAAGGCGAGAGGGAGTATCAGACTCTTACTGACTAAAAATCATCCGGTTCTTACTCCTGCACTTCGACCTGGAGCCCCGGCAACCCGTTAAATCATCCGGGTATTATGTGTGATGTAAAAATGTATGTTTGTAAACGCACCCACGATACAGGAGAAAGTACTAGAGTGGGGCATTGTTCTCTTAAAGAGAGAAAGAGAAAAGATCATTAGTGAAAAGTGTATTATTTCTTAGAAAGGTAATGCAGATTTTCGTCGAAACTTATAGTTGTTTTTTTTTTTTTGAAATGAAAGCTACGTAACCACCCACCTTAACTAGAATGGTATAAAAACCGTCACTTTGACACACAATTTCGTCCGCCTTCACTGAGCAATTACGTAAAAAGACGGCAGACAAACAAGACGTTTTTCCGTTCTCCCATTTTCCTTTTCCGTTTTACCGCCAACGGTTTATCCGTTTTTGGGTTCGATGGGTTTTGAGTTTTCATAATTGAGTTGGTCCGATCCATCAATGTGTACTTTTTTATTATTGGGTTTCGATCAAGTGTTCATTGATTAAGAGATTATAAGATACTTGAATAATATCTTCGGGTTGCTGGTGGTATTAGATACACTGCTTTTTTATGTGATCAGCCGGTAAATAAGAAAACGGATTACCTGATGGTAAGCAATCGTTGCCCATGGATACCCGATGCCAGAAGGGTTTTGGGGATTAGGAGCTTGAGGACTATTGGGGATTCAGGGATTGGGGAGATTGGCGATTAAGGAGGTAATTGGGCCTCCAGTAACCTCACTCACACGACGAAACACAACACAAGCGTTGTTGCACGTCGGTTTTCTGTGAGGCCATGGTATCACTGTGGTTGAGCTGGTTCATTCGTGCCGAAGCGTGGCTCTCCCACACTTGATCCATTCGAGTCCTTGTTGGTCCATTCGAGAAGAGAATAAATGATAATACGCTTCTAATCCTGAAAGTCTTCCTGTAGAAGTCGTGTGAACAAATATTTATTTATAGGTTATTTAATTTTACGTTGTATAACGCATACCCATAATAAGTCCAAAACTTAACAAAAATGAATATTTTAGTCACTGTCATTTTTTTAATTTAAAAAAGTCTTTCCAAGTTTTCAGAATTATCTTAGGTATCTTTTGTTCTGTAAAACGATGCCTCATTCATTGACGAGATGCGTAAACGAATTATTTAAAATGAACCGAAAAATATGTTCCCTACAAAAACCAGCATATACACAAAATATATTTTTCCTAAGACAAAGATCCTGTATTTCCTGCCCCGTACCATAAACCTACTAATCTCCCCGACGCAAGTCAGATTTTCATTTGGTACGTGTGATGACATAATCAGGCTGTCCCCTAGCTCTCGCCTTTGGGTGAATACGAGACGCTTTGTTACATGTAACCTATATAATTCACTGTATACCGTGTAAGACGCCTTTTCCCAAACGATTTAGGGTTCAAATTACAGTGGACTTCTGTTTTTATTGGTTAGGCAATTATGTTTTATTGAAATGAATCTTGTATTATTAAATTATTGACCTTGATTTTTATCCAGCTGTATGAGATTAAAACATATGGACCTTTCAAGATTTTAGCAGCAGCAGACGGATCATCTGATGGTAAGCAATCGGCGTCGTCCATGGACACCTGGAACACCAGAGGCGTTACAAGTGCATTACGGCTTTTTGGGGATTATTAGGTAATTGGGCCTCCGGTAACCTCACTCACACGACGAAACACAACGCAAGCGTTGCTTCACGTTGGTTTTCTGTGAGGCCGTGGTATCACTCTGGTCGAGCCGGTCCATTCGTACCGAAGCATGGCTCTCCCACACTTAGTTAATTCTTAGTGATAACACTTTTACAATGATTTATGAAATACATTACTACAAAACAGTGATATATTTACTTAAATTTAATTTTAATCTTGTAACATATGCGTTGCAAAATACCTATTATGATTTTAGTTTAAAAACTGCTTGAGTGCTACGAAATGACGTAGCGGGCATTTTATCCGCTACGCCGGCTACGTTGTCGTAGCACATTGCTACGCCTTGAATTATTTTAATTATGTATCTTAGCCTGCGGGTGAATGTGGGTTGCTATTTAATTAAAATATCATATATTATGAGTTTTATACTTAAAAAATATGTGTTGATGTTTTGGCTTAACATTTTTATAATGGAAAAAGGGTGATGTGCTTGCTTAATCCATAGATATTGAATAATTTTATGTTTCATATAACCTAACCTAACCTAATGCAAGATTGTAAATTTCTTTCAATATTATCAGATTGGATAAGACATAGGTATTTTAGAGTAGTCTATAAATAATAAAGTTTGAATCAATACCTTTTAGCCTGCATAACAATAGTCATAGTTATCAAACATTTATTTTTCTTTCCAACTAATAATATATTATTAAAAAGTTGCATCGCAACATATTCTTCAGTAAGTAAGAATAATTCTCTTCCCCGTTGTTACAACATAAGCGGCGCTTAATCAGCCTGTTGCGCTCCTAAGGCCGGCTACGTGCTCCCTATTCATAAGGAGACGTCCAAATATAGAAATGAACGTGATATGCTTTATCATACATTTCATTCCCTTCAATGTAATATTTATATTTTGATTTTACTATAGGAGTTTTTAGAGACTAATTTTGTATGGTATTGAAACAGGTATTTCTTTAGCGGTACGTAGTAACGCACCTGTGACTCCTCTTATGTTGCGGGTGTCCATGGACGGTGCTGATTGCTTATCATCAGGTGATTTTAATCGTTTCTCGTTTGCCTCCTATTCCATAAAAGAAAACGTAGTAATAAAAAAATTTTTGAATTTGAAATTTTCAGTTGTAATGAAATATGATTGGGACAGTGTTCATTCAGTTCAACGGTTCAGGTTCACATTTTTTAAAATAAGATAAAAATGATTAAGAAACGAATATTGACAACGTCTAGATTACACTTTTATTTCGAAAACCAAACGAAACTCAATCTACTAAAATTATTACAGATCAAAGTATAAACGTAATCAATTCTACAAAAATACTCAATGTAACAAAATTCTTTGAAATAATTACGAATTATGGTTCTACAATAAATAAAATTTTAAATTAAATTGGAAATATAATAATACAATCAGACCTGCCAATATTAATTTCTATATTCCAAGAGTTATGGAATTTAGACAGATTATTTCAAATAATAATTTTGTTATTTTTATGTAAATGAAAAAGATTTTCTCTATATCACAAAAAGTATTCATATATTAAGAGTAATAGTGTTAAGTATGTTATTTATGCAAACGAAATATAAGTAAAAGAGAGAAAGCTATCGACACACACATTTATTCGTCTTCAATTGTTTTACAAAATCGCGGGCTCCGCCACGCACATAGATAATCTATCACCATAGACTATACTATGACCATAGAGTATACCACAGATACACAACAAATAGTTATAGTAGATAAGTGCGTTAACAGTATTGTTCTTACAATTATTTTTAATTGATTATGACCACTGCTTCGACTGCCTCGTTGGCAGAGTGGTTGCAAGTGCAACGGCCGGGAAAAGTAATGCTGAGGCTTTTAAAAAAAATACTTATTATTTGGAGTTTGGAATTGTTCCCGGTATATGGCAAAAAGGTCACCCCTTATTAAATAGTACTTATAACAGTAATAGTGAAATGTGGGTGTTACATTGTACAGTGGTATTAACTCGTCGAGTACCGGTTTTGTAGACACAATTATAGAACAATAGGTTGCGGACACCGGTGACCGCTTGGTGTTTGACAGTTTAAGCGCTGTAATGTGCACCTCTGCGTACCCCTAAATCACGTGATGATGATGTTTACGACCACCAAATTCAGGCGCTAGTAAATTATTGATTGAAATACGAGATACCGTGATTCAAAATATGCAGTATCTCAAAATACGTCATTGATCGATTCAAGCTAGAGCAATCTGCTGCACGGTTGGTGCTGTAGCTGGGCAACCGGCTGCCGTGCAACGTGTTGCGGGTGTTCGATTCCCGCACGGAACAACTCTTTGTGTGATCCACAAATTGTTGTTTCGGGTCTGGGTGTCATTGAACTTGGATGTTTGTAAACGCACCCACGTCACAGGAGAAAATCCTAGAGTGGGGCAACGTTATAAATAAAAAAAATTGGATTTGTTTTTAAACTCCATGCTTTTGATGGGTGTAAAGAAACGATAAATCATAATAATATTTTCACTAACAGTACAGCTGTTTTTTGGAAAGTGTAAATATCCTCTTATACTTTTACGCCTCTATTTTGAAAGCTTACATACATTGACTACGTTTGAATAAGTATACTTGGTAACTGGTACTTAACAATAACAGAAAGATTATAGAGGTAATATACCTTAATCCTTATTTTAACTCAACCGACTTTTAACTCTATTATTTAGTAAATAGCATATAATTTTAATAACTTTAGGCTGAAATTATAAAGTAGAAATGAATGTCAAATAACTTATAATAGGTCAGGGGTCTGATTCGAACAGCAGTTACAGTTCAATTGAATTCAATTGAATCAGAACAACTCTTTGTGTGATCCACAAATTGTTGTTTCGGGTCTGGGTGTCATTGAACTTGGATGTTTGTAAACGCACCCACGTCACAGGAGAAAATCCTAGAGTGGGGCAACGTTATAAATAAAAAAAAATTGGATTTGTTTTTAAACTCCATGCTTTTGATGGGTGTAAAGAAACGATAAATCATAATAATATTTTCACTAACAGTAGTTTTTAAATTATTGTGAACTACTAGCTATCTAATGACTATGCCTTTAGAAATACTTAGGCATGCGTAAGTAAGTGGTGAGATCTACAGATTGTTGTTTCGGGTCTGGGTGTCATGTGTATGTAAATTTGTATGTTTGTAAACGTTTTCTGGGCACCCACGACTCAAGAGAACATCCTAGGGGGGGCAACGTTTTTAAAAAGAATTAAAAAAAAATCCTTAATGTTAAAAAATATTTTTTTTACCCACTAATATACAAATGAAGAGAAAAATATGAGTTCGTACATGTAAAACAAACTCATTTGTTACACAACAAACTTTGACCATCGATTATCGAGGAACAATAAACAAAACTCCACTCCAGCTATGACTGTGACATCAAAAGTTTCTTTTTCGATATCGGGTTAGGAGATTGATTGCTTCACTTGCGTCAAAATATTATAATGTCTACTCCTTTTGACATAATAATGCAAAAAGTGAACGTACGAGTATTACTTGATGGTAAACACAACTACATGAAATACTAATTTAGGCCCACGGCTTCACTTGCGTCAAAATATTATATCTAATGTCTACTCCTTTTGACTTTTTTATGCAAAAAGTAAATTTACGAATATTACTAGATGGTAAACACTGACGCCGTACAAAGACGATAACTATGGGAACAAAATTATTTTTAGTCGTATTTTAAAATACAGCTGTTTTTTGGAAAGTGTAAATATCCTCTTATACTTTTACGCCCCTATTTTGAAAGCTTACATACATTGACTACGTTTGAATAAGTATACTTGGTAACTGGTACTTAACAATAACAGGAAGATTATAGAGGTAATATACCTTAATCCTTATTTTAACTCAACCGACTTTTAACTCTATTATTTAGTAAATATCATATCATTTAAATAACTTTAGGCTGAAATTATAAAGTAGAAATGAATGTCAAATAACTTATAATAGGTCAGGGGTCTGATTCGAACAGCAGTTACAGTTCAATTTCTACCTAATTGCCATCTGTTAAATGGCTCGCGATCACTGATTTATGTGAGCAATCCATTGCGTGCTGGCTGAACTTGGTTGCCATTAACCCTGGTGTCGGTACGTAATAAATGGCGCCCATATGCGACAGATTAAAGATATCGATTAGCACCGTGTGTTCTGTTGAACTTGTTAAGTTAATGTTTTAAGCTGTGAAAATGGCTTTTTAGTTAGAAGACTTGTAACTGTGAGAGAGCCATGCTTCGGCACGAATGGTCCGGCTTGACCGGAGTGATACCACGGCCTCAGAGAAAACTGACGTGAAGCAACGCTTGCATTGTGTTTCGTCGTGTGAGTGAGGTTATCGGAGGCCCAATTACCCTCTCCTTCCCCAATCTCCCCAATCCCTGAATCCCCAACGATCCTCAAAGTCCTAATCCCCAAAATGCCGGTAACGCACTTATAACACTTCTGGTGTTCCAGGTGTCCATGGGCGACGCCGATTGCTTAACATCAAGGTGATCCGTCTGCTCGTTGACCGCCTTATGTTATATGTTATAAAAAAAGACTTTAGTTAGCGCTATTGAAACTTATTCAAATTCGTATAAAATTTTATTTCTGCAGCTAATCGTTTTAAAAACTAACATGCATCTTAGCTGCAAATAATAATACCTATTTATGCAAAACAATAGCCTTTAAACCTGCGTTTAATATTAAAAGTAAACAAAAAAAGTCTTGAATATAGAGGTATATTAATGTAGAACCTTCGTGCTTAGACTAATTAAATAGCTGCGCGTATTTGCATAACTCCAGTAATAAATCCACATGTGTGAGAAATGTGTAGACATATATTTTATAAATATTTAATTTGGAAAATAGGGTACACATACTGAAATATTCAGTGCTATAAAGAACATAACATAACATAACATCACGCCTTTTATCCCCGAAGGGGTAGGCAGAGGTGTACATTATGCCACTACAATGTAAATTTTATGAATTTTATGAATTTTATGAATATAATGAATGAGTAAAAGAATTTTATGAATAAACTTTTTGTAGGCTAAAGAGGCAGCATTCCGCGACACGCGAAGTGGCAGCTGTCGCGCTGCTACTACTAAAACTAATAAATAAGTGCAGGTACAAATATAAGGAATTAAAAAGCAAAATAATATAGAACTAAAGATAAAGGAAATTCTATGCTTCACGAAGTATGGATTCTTGAAAATATTTTGCTCCGTAATAAGTGGGAAGTATGTTTAGTATGTGGAATGAAAGGTGTTCGCATACCACATAAGGTGAAGCTAGCGACGTGGTTCGAATGCATCAAGCGCCAAATAAGTATGGCGTAGTCGGAAAAAATCTGGCACCTTAGTACGTGTGATAAATAAAGGTGAACTTGGCTGACGCGCGGCCGCGCGTCTCGATAGAGGTTTAGAATTAAATAGATTAGAGTAAGTTGATTTAATCGGATTCAAACAATATTGTTTAGAAATAGGCATAGAACAAAATTTAATATAAACTTTAGTTCTTTCGAATAAAGTTTAACTAGACAACTTATGACTTTCTATTTTATTTATCGGTGGTAATTCATATCTTAGACTGTTTATATTACTTTATTTTTAAGTCTTGTAAGTCTATTTAAATTCATACTTCATTATTTTTATCTTTGTAAAAGTAATATTCTCTAAAAAAATCCCATTACTTACAATTAGCGTTCAGCAGCAATGAATACAGTCCGCCATTCACACCTAAAGCGTTCACGAACAATTAATTACTGAAAAAGCTCATAACTAAATTAAAAATACAAAATTAATCCTCACTGAAAACATATTATGCGAAGTAATCACCATTCGCGTGGCACGAACAACAAAATATTCATAATTTATGTATTATTGGATGTAGAAATACTATGTACCTCTATAATAAGTATATTATTATAAGTAGAGGTATACTCCATGATTTTCGGTTAAGGCGTTGGTCACATAATCGCAGAAATGAAACATGGCGTAAGCATAGCGACATAGAGCATTTTTCGAAGAAGTGATATCGTATATTATTAACATAAATATTGTCTTTTTTAACTTATTTGTATATTCAGGGCTATTTTAGTACTGGGATCGCAACGTATGTGTTTAATACATACTTTAAAGTATAATATTCATTGATCAGTTTCCTCAAACCGATACGAACATTGTACTCAAAGAAACAAGGATAAGGATAACATGGTACATACATACATTGTATAACTGTCGAATGTGTACATAAACTTCTACATAAACAAAAATTCTATCTAATAAGGAGCGAAGTCATTACTAAACATCGGACATCTCCCAAGCGACATGCGATAAAAAATGTCACTGAAAATATAAAGAGATTTTCGAATTAAATATTTTTATTGGCAACTGGTGTCATAATAGGTACAATTTCCCTTATTATTAACCTTGATCCTGTTGTTTGTGGTTATAAATTAAGTGTGGGAGAGCCATGCTTCAGCACGAATGGGCCGGCTCGACCGGAGTGATACCACGGCCTCACAGAAAACCGACGTGAAGCAACGCTTGCGTTATTTCGTCATGTGAGTGAGGTTACCATAGGCCCAATTACCCATCCTTTCCCCAATCTCCCCAATTCCTGAATCCCCAACGATCCTCAAACTCCTAATCTATATATAATATATTATGACCTAACCTAATATATAATGACTGCACGGTTGGTGCGGTGGCTGAGCAACCGGCTGCCGTGCAACGTGTCGCGGGTTCGATTCCCGCACGGAACAACACTTTGTGCGATCCACAAATTGTTGTTTCGGGTCTGGGTGTCATGTGTATGTGAACTTGTATGTTTGTAAAGGCACCCACGACACAGGAAATAATCCTAGTGTGGCGCAACGTTTTTATATAAATAAAAAAAAAATCCCCAAAAGGCCGGTAACGCACTTGAAACGCCTTTGTTGTTCGTCTGCTCGTTTACCGTCTTATGCTATCAAAAATGGGTTAATGGGATCAAGGTTAAATCGATTACAATAGAAGACGTGTAAAATATTACCTCGCATTTTATGCCTGAGCTTACCTATACTTTTAAGATTTCTTACCAAAATCGATGCTGCCTTCAAGTCCTGAGTGAATAGGTTGCTTGCAGACGTGGTCCATTGTCAAAATCACATTGCTTACCTCTAGGCGAGATGGTGACTATATAAAAAAATATCAGTACTGTATTTAATAAATCTTAATTTTGAATATAACATAACAATCATAAATTCGTTCCTATTACCATATACCGGGCTCAATTCGATGTTCCGTGCTACAAAAGAATATTTAAAAAAAAAACTATAATATTTTGCCCGACTCGGGAATCGAACCCGAGACCCCTTACCTACCAGTAGCTCTTGCGGTTCTATATTGTATTGTATGCAGAATTATGAATATTTATTTATATTAATTCGATCATCTATGTTGTCAGCGAGCAATAATTTCCAAATTATTCAGCAATAACAATATTATTGTTGTGGTTCTGTTAATTCGAAATAGATGCAAATGATTTGAGTTTGATGAAACATTATTGGAATAATAATTATTTATTATTGCATCGTGCGTTCAAACACAGTTCAGTTGGAAGTGGGCCAAAAGTGAATGAATTTGTATTGGCTGTCGAATACAATGTAAGATATTAAATTCGTATCGTTTGGTGGCTGAATTTTAAATGGAATTTGAACTTTATTTGTTTAAGATTGTTTCATGTTTATTTAGAAAACATGGGCAAATTATTATTGCATATCAAAGAATAACACGTGTCGTGGTGGCCCAGAGATTTATGATGCTAGCTTCTCATGCATGAGGGTGCTGGTTCAAAATCTAATAACGGCAAGTAGGTACCAATATGACTTTTTCCGAGTTCTAAGATTATTTTTAGACACTGACAAACGGCGAAGGAAAACATCGTGAGGAAACCTGGGCTTATAATTTATAATTATAAGTTTGAAATCGCCAACTCGCATTGAGCAAGCGTGGTGATTAATGCTCAAACCTTCTCCGTGTGAGAAGAGGTTGTGCGGGTATTTATGGGCTGTTGATGTATCAAAGAATAAAATAATAGTATTGTGATTTAGAAATGTTATTAACTCCTGTACACAATCATACTTTTTTATATAGGTATAACAAACTTTAACATCAGATCATTAAAGACTGCGTTAAACCTAAAAAAACTCCACAGAAAACATAAAAAATAACAATGCCTAACAACTAAAAATGTTTATTTTTAAACTATACTACCATTTTTATCACACTTCTAAACTCTACAACAACTGTATCAATACCTAATACTCAACATAGGTAATTATTCTACAATAGCTACAACAATAAAGTAAAATCCTCCATCTGGTCCCTTCCCTTCTCTCCTTGAAATCACCCTAAGGCTTCATACACACTCAGCTAAAGGCCGCGTATAACCACACAAGACGTTACAGTTTCCCAGTTCTCCGGTTAGCCACAGAACTGTTCGTATTTCAATGTGAGTTCTGAGTTTCTCACACGTACTCAAGCGTATGCGTTTTGTTTTAGTGTCTTAGTTACTTTATGTGGAAGGTTTAGAGCAAATATTTTGTGTGTCAATGTAGTTTTAGAGAGTCTTTTATCGTCCCATTCGTAGAATAATGTTCTATTTGCAAATTGTCGACTTTTCAGTAGAGCGATTATAAATTTCGCGCTCACATATTTGCTTACAAATCTGTTATAAATGATACTAGCTACTTAATATTTGTACAATATGCACAGAAGTTAGTATCGTTTATGATAATATAATTATTGAATTTATAAACAATGCCTTTTCAAGTATAATGGGTCGCATGTGCACATACAACGTTCTTTTGTCAAAAAAAATATTGAATGAGGTGTCTTAAGGATACATATAACAATATTCGACGAAACTATTCACGATACATCGGCATATCAAACATTATTTTACGAAATTTGGCGGTTGTATCCGTGTTTTATATGAAACTGTTATACTAAGAAAGTAGAATAGGTTTTAAATTCATCATTATTACTGAGTATTTTTATATATTTAAAAACGTTGGAGTTTTCTCAATCAATTTATTAGTCAATGTAGCAAGCAATATACGAGTAAATTAAAAATAAATACAATCTGATTATATACACTATGAGGAATAACCTAATCAAGATATTTATTATAAAATTATTAAAAGTGGTGACAGAAAAACAGAATAATGCTCTTAAAATTCTTACAAATAAATACATGGCGATTCATAAGAAAAAAATATAATAGATCACTTAAAACTAACTATTGACTTATTTCTTTCTGTGGTTATTCTTATGAATAAATCAGTCCTATATAACTGTAATATAAAGTTAGCTTAAAAATAAAAACACAATAAATAATTATGGCACCATTGTGAATATAATAAAAAATATCAAAAATCAATAATTAGTCTCAAACATAGAAAACAATTATGTATATCAAATATTCCGAAAACACTAAACTGAAGAACAAACAAAATACTAACTACTAGTTTACTAAAGAGGAAAGATTGAATTTTTGGTTTGTTTGCTTTGAATAGGCTCCGAAGCTACGGAACCGATTTCAAAATTATTTTAGTGTTGGAATCTTACATACCCTTGATGAGGAAAAGAAGGGAACCGTGTGGAAATTTCGATAATGTAACCCGATTTGTGAAAAAGCAACCATAAATATTGCTTAATCTATTGACTACTAATAGAAAACTGTAAAAGCAAATGCTTTTGTATTCTTTTGGATTCCTATCCCCAATCCTTTAAAAGAGCGCGAACGAAGCCTTGGGCAGAAGCTAGTCCATTAAAATAATGTATTCATTTCATTGAATTAGAAAATCCCTGATCCTAATGCAGCTACATAGTAGTATTAGTCCTTGGAAACCCGTAGTATTTCATTTTTTAAAAGTAATTTTTAGTCTGTCGAGGTCAAATTTACTAATTATTACTATTATTAGTACCAAAGTAATAACCCGGAAGTCCCAGAATTAGAATATGTGCTATATCTCAGGACTCTATCTTTTAAACCACTGAACGTATTTGATTGAAATGACAATCACCAAATTTGTATGGAGCGTGGTGTCTTTTCATTTTTTCGATGCAGTTGATCGGACGTGGAAAAACTGATGCAGAATAACATTACAAATAAAAACATATATGGGGTCTTATATCAAAAACAAAGTCCGAACCGAGTTAAATCAGTTCAAAGATGTGAAAATAGAATATTATTCCTGTATTTGTTGATGGTGACAGTACACAACGCATTTAACTTGTGTTTACTTGTCAGAAATATTTTTTAATAAATGTTTATAAACGATTTTAAGGAATGTAATAAAGCTTATTGTAGACTATTTTATTATTATTTTTTTTGTGTTTGGCCTTACGGCCATGGAACCAGAACAGAGTGAACCATTAACTGGCTACTGCTTAAGTAAAAAAAAATTCGCTTAAATGGCTAGCGCTTTCATTTTATATGTATACGGTTTATGGCCTATGACAGATTTTCATGATCAATTTCCTCTCAGTCGAAAACCCGCAAAATACTTTACTGAGCCCTATCATAAAATGCTATGTTTGTCAGCTGCGGCGTCGGTAGCGGAATGAGTAGCGCTGATCACTTTAAAAGTAGACGGTTTCCTTTCTTCAAAAGATTATGCTAACTATAAAGTAGATGAGTCTTCCACCAGGAGTCAATGGCAAAAAACTTTATTAGATGTTTGGACGGCTACCACTACTCAACCCACCACTAGTACCACAGGTGACGCTCATGAAGCTTTATGACACAACTCCTAGAAGCATCCCACAAATTATCCACTGAGAGAAAATAGGTAATAAAAATTAGTGCCTGGTAATATAAATATATTGTGGTGTGATATGGTTTTCCTGTGCCCGGAGTACAGTGGCGCGCAATTTGAAGTTAGGAATTGTGACAAAAATATGAATAATTTGAATAAAAAACCGAAGTAAAATGTTTGACTCCAGCTCCTTTCAACGCTCATAACTCAGTCCAGACTGAGATTTCCATATATAAGCACATAGACAATTTCGTTTGTAATGTCATTCTAGATAATATTTTCCATAAATCATCGACTGCCGCCAGAAAAAAGAAAGGCACCAATTTTAATCAATGCCCTTTGGTTTACGGTTCACTGGCACTGAAACAATCACTGGGACAATCTATCGTTTAAAATGAACCTATTTGAGTGCAACTCTGTTGAAATTTGTACTTTCGGACAATATACTACCGTCTAGATATCATTTCGTCGTGTTTTTTCTTAAATAATGTGATTGGATAGATGCAAATGAATTGGTCACAACCGCTACAGATCATGTCTTCTACGATTACTTTCCTTTAATTTTTGTGGCGGTGGTCTCTGTAATCGTTTTCTATGACAGTGCTGTTGCAGTACTTATCTCATGCAGTTTTAAATATAGTTTTGTAGCGTATTGCGTCGCTTGCTCGTTATAAATAAATAAAGCGCGCTCGAGTGGTCTTTTTTTTTAAGGGGGGAAAACCATCGAATGACTGCTCCCACCTGGGTGAGGCGGGAGGGAGTGTTAGACTCTTACTGACTAAAAACCACCCCGTTCCTTCTCCTGCACGTCGAGCCGGAGCCCCGGTTACCTGTTAGGTTATCCGCGACGCGCTCGAGTGGTCTACTGTGGTAGTACGCACTCACTTTTTCACGTGTCACTGTTTAATTTTTTTTTGCTCTAATCTGGGAGTTCTAAAAAATAAACTATTTAGATTTTTCTAATACAGCGGAGCACTTGAGTGCTCCGCTGTATGCTGCAAACATTTCAAAAAAGGGAAGCGTGCACTCTTGTATTTAGGTCCATTGGTATTTTCAATATTAAACTTATATTAGTTACTTGTTTGCTGTACCTACCTAGTCTAAACGGTACATTTAGTTGTTAATAGATTATTTAATAAGCTGTTCATATTTTAAATTAAATTTAACCATTTTATAGCAATTTTAATATTTCGAATATTGTTTTATAATATAAAACCGTTGGTAAAAAGAAGTGTCATTTGCATATACGGCACTCACTTTAATTATTTTTTTTATAGAATAATGTTTTATACGTACTTGCGGACGAAAAAAATACAAAATTTTACGTAGTAAAATGTACTAGGTTTAATAAATAAGAAACTGGAAAAATAGGGGAAAAAATAAGACAAGTGCTATTAGATACCGTAATGTTATATAAGTTATTATTAAAGTATTTAGTTCAGATTTAACTCGTCGAGTACCGGTTTTGTAGACACAATCATAGAACAATAGGTTGCGGTCACCGGTGACCGCTTGGTATTTGACAGTTTAAGTTCTAATAAGTAAGCTTTGGTATTTCGTAAAAAAATGTTTTATGTGATTACAAAATACTGTCTTTGTGGGAAATTAATAAAACGTAGTGTAAATTGTATCAAACCATTATATACAACAAATTTTATCAAATTTTGGGTATTCATCGTAACAAACACCACTCCTGCTACTTCGTCTAACAACGTTACTTAGGACGAAGCGACACGACACGCACAGCTAATTGCGCAGGAGCAAGGCGGAGAATATTGTTGTATGTGATCACGCATAGTTATTTTACGTAGTCGGCGCGGATAAAACTTTATTCGAGCATTGTATCTTTTGAATTAATGGATAAAAATTTATAAACATAATATTAATCGATAGTTTACATTATAAGGATGACGAATTTACCATAATATGAATTTTGACACATGTGATTATAACACTTTATTCTTCCAATGGGACGTTATGTCTATTAAGGCATCTTCAAACCAATCCTCAAATTCCTAATCCCCAAAAGGCCGGTAATGCACTTGTAACTCTGGTTTTCCAGGTGTACATGGGCGGCGTTGATTGCTTACCATCAGGTGATCCGTTTGCCCGTTAGGAGGAGCGTTTATAAGGAGTTTTTTGTGTTTGTAAATCTTAGCCAAGTTGTGAAGAACTAACTGTTAGTCAGACATATTGCGAATTTAGGTGAGAATGCGATCAATTTTACATTGAAAGTTTTAATTGACATCGTTTACCGACTGGCCCAATAAAAAAAGATAGTTCTTTTTAAAAAAAAAATACCCTACGTTAGGAATTTCTCCTGTGTCGTGGATGCGTTTACAAATATACAAGTTCACATACACATGACCCAAAGACCCTGAACAACAATTTGTGGATCACATAATGAGTGCTCCGTGCGGTAATCAAGCCCGCGACACGTTGAACCCGCGGCAGCAAGTTGCCCAGCCACCGCAACAACCATGCCGTCAGTTACTCGCTTAGTTCATACATTTTTAGTCTTATACCTAAGCAAACGACGCCACTTGTAAATCATAGACAGGTAAAAGCACATTAAACTGAGACAACAAAAAGTCATACAAATACGGATAGCACCAAAATACATAGATTAATTAATAAAACAACAATTAATACAAGCACCACCTTGATTTCAAATCGCCACCAAACTTAGATAAAACAGTTGACAAAAAAATTTCCTTTATGTTGGTGAAAAAATATCACAATTTCCCAAACGAAAATTGCCCCACGAATGTCCATATTCCACGGAATTTTGAATCTTGTACACAACGAGCAACTTTCAACATTACGTATTAATCAGATACCCTAAAGGAGAGTTGCCCTTTACCGTATACCTGTATTCTCCATAATAATATTATAAACGTGAATTTGTTTGATTTACACTTCGTTTTTGTAAAAACAGAGCGATAGATTGACCTGTTTTGCTTGTAAATATTTTTTTTTATTAAAAAATACGTTGCCCACACTAGGATTTTCTCCTGTGTTGTAGGTGCGATTACAAACATACAAGTTCACGTACACAATGACACCCAGATTCGTGAAAATTAAAAATAATGTACTTATGTTGGGCTGTAGGACACTACTTATTACAATAATAATTTTGTCATAAAACATAACAAATAAATTTAGAATGCACGGCTTTGCTTACAGCATTGTTCGAAGGTGTTCGACTAGTTTCAAGCCACTATCGGGACTCATAAATTTTTCGCATGAACGACAAATAACGTCATTTATGTAACGTGCATTCGCACATATAAATATGAAGTATAAAATCACACATCTAATTACTGTCATAATTTTTCTTTGATATCGATGATAGATGGCGCTTCTGCATTTTTACAAACTTTTATTAAGGTATCCTGTATTATTATTCTTTGATTTTATATACTCTTACTTGTTCCCAAGGCAAAGCCACAGGCAACAGCTAAAATTATAGTCATTATAAATAATTAGATTACAAATGTTGTTCGTACCCAGTGCTCTTACTCGAAATGTCAGGGTCGGCTATCGATAACCCGTGCATAGTCAAGAGATAATTTTAAAACAGGATCGTTGTACATGAATGCTTCATTGGTTGAGTGGTCAGAAGAGCACGAGGTCTTACGAGACCAATCAAATGTGAAAAGAGGTTATATAAAAGAATAAAGAAGAAATAATGTTTATTAAATTTTGTCATATTAAAAACGGGACCCTTTAGAATTGACTGATTGCACGGTTGGTGCGGTGACTGGGCAACCGGCTGCCGTGCAACGTGTCGCGGGTTCGATTCCCGCACGGAACAACACATTTGTTTGATCCACAAATTGTTGTTTCGGGTCTGGGTGTCATTGAACTTGGATGTTTGTAAACGCACCCACGTCACAGGAGAAAATCCTAGAGTGGGGCAACGTTATAAATAAAAAAAATTGGATTTGTTTTTAAACTCCATGCTTTTGATGGGTGTAAAGAAACGATAAATCATAATAATATTTTCACTAACAGTAGTTTTTAAATTATTGTGAACTAATAGCCTGCCTCGTTGGCCGAGTGGTCGCAAGTGCGACTGCCGGGCAGGGGGTCTCGGGTTCGATTCCCGGGTCGGGCAAAGTATTACTGGGTTTTTAAAAATCTCAGTAGTAGCACGGAGTCTGGAAATGTGCCCGGTATATGGCAATAGGCTCACCCCCTATTACATGGGACTCGTAACATAAATAGTGAAAAGTGGGTGTTACATTGTACAGTGGCATTAAGTGCCGTAATGTGCACCTCTGCCTACCCCTTCGGGGATAAAAGGCGTGATGTTATGTTATGTGAACTAATAGCTATCTAATGACAATTGTGCCTTTAGAAACACTTAGGAATGCGTAAGTAGGTGGTAGTTTTTATTTTAAATTTTGTGAAGCTTAGGTATATTCAACCTGGTTTATGTATGCGTCCTATCTTGTAGCTGATACGATGGCGATGATGATAAACCTTTAGAAGTCGTCCAATGATTTTGGCAAGAAAGAACAGCTTTATTATTTTGTACTAATAACTCTGTGTTGGAAGTTCACGCAAACAACTTATTAGAGTAAGTTTAAGCTGTAAAAGCAATTTGTCTTAGTCCAGACTTGTGATTGAAGCATTACCATCCTGTATAATTATTTCATTTGGTAAATTTTCTTTAGAATCATAATATAATACGATTATTTTAGTAATTTCTTGCTTTCAAATGTGTTTAATAACTTCCTGAAGTTTTGCCTGAGTCTCCATATCATTGTTATTGTTCTGGTAATATTTTTTTTCAATTATTTATATATTTTCAGCCATGATCGTCCCACTGCAGGGCAAAGGCCTCGATACACTATTTTTTTAAAAATATAATATTGTAATTCTAATATTGGTCTGAATATCTTTAACTGTTTTGAGGTATTGTTCTCACTATGTACTGATGCGCTATAATTATAGCACATTTTTATTCTATATAACTACCAATATTGACCAAGTACCGACATATTCGTTTGTAGTTATCTTATGTCAGCAATTCATTATGTACTGTATTAACACGACATACTTTTCTATGTATAAAATAAAGCTACGTTAAAAAAAAAACCGACTTCAATCCAGTCTTTCTTTGAAGACAGTTAAAGTGCAACAAACACTTTTCAAAAAACCGCATCAAAATTGGTTCAACCAATGGCGAGAAAATCGCGCACCAAAACAAATACATACCGTCTACGAACCTCTTTTTTTCTATCTGAAGTCGGGTAAAAATATACAAACTCTTTACATGATATACGGACCAACAGGCGAATGGTAATGTTATGTTTTATTAAGACCCCTGACCCAATTTTGACGTTGTTTCAGTTGTACACGAAAATATATACAGACTTACATACACACAGATATTACATATATCTCACCAGCTGACGCGTGGATTCCCAAATAACATAATATGTAATATGTGTAACTTTGTCACGAGCTACCCTGGTCATTCCCTAATATTAAACCTTGCGCCTTACCAATTTATAGATACCAAACAAAGTTTCATATTTGTTCGTTTGTATGTGTTTGTGTGTTACTGTTGTTTCTGAATTAGTTTCAGTCCCTGTAGTGGCTTTTGTGGGTTGGATTTTGAAGTGTAAGGTAAGGTTGTAATTGTTGCCATGTCTATGGTTGGTTTGATAACGTGTTTATCATTTGAAACCAACATGGAGAAATGTGAATTGCATCATAGGTAGGATAATAAGAGTAAAAAAGATTACTTATGAAGATTGATAGTTACTTTATATTCTTAAGGAATTTTATCTTAACACGTTTGCTATTAATTTTTAATTGACTACTTCGTTGGCCGAGTGGTCGCAAGTGCGACTGCTGGGCAAGGGGTCTCGGGTTCGACTCCCAGGTCGGGCAAATTACTACTGTTTTTTTAATCTCAGTGATAACTCGGAGTCTGGAATTCTGCCCGGTATATGGCAATAGGCTCACCCTCCATTACAAGGGACTCATTACATAAATAGTGAAAAGTGGGTGTTATATTGATAGTGGCATTAAGTGCTTTAATGCGCACCTGTGCCTATCCCTTCGGGTAAAAGGCGTCATGATATGTATCTTTTATGGTTGCTATTAATATACCAAACAGACATTGTAATGTCCATAAAATATATAAAAATATATCTACATCTTCGTTGCATTAATTTTTTTGTTATAAAGTTACTATTTTTCATTCTATTTAATTTATTTGCTTACTCGTATATTAGAACTTTCGATTTTCCACCCAAACAAACAAAAATATGGTTCTATATTTTCACTTACCTCATCTTCATTTAAACATTTAAATATTGCAGTCAAGTGGAATTTGGCCTTCCGAAATTAATTCTAATCCACGTGTTTCGTGAATTAATTAAAATTATATCGGTACGGTAATATGTTCGTGTATTTGTACGTTTTTAATTAAAATGTTCGTGATAGGTACTTACTCGAGATAATTTAGGTACAAAACATCATCAGTTTTGTTTTTGTCTCCACAAATGAGTTTTGTGTGAAAATTGTAACAAATTGCTAATTTTAACTTTTACTTTCTATTTACAATTTTCTTATATCAAATTCTATGATAACATACCATAACAAATCATCACGCCTTTCATCCCCGAAGGGGTAGGCAGAGGTGTACATTACGACACTTAATGCCATTGTACAATGTAACACTCAATTTTCAATATTTATGTTATGAGTCCCATGTAATAGGGAGTGAGCCTATTGCCATATATCAAGCACAATTCCAGACTACGAGCTACTACTGAATTTTTTTTAGGTATTAAAACAGATTACTTTACACCTTAAACATTATTTACTTTCCGCCGCATTGGTGGACCCTATAGTGCTAACTCCCTATACTTCTTACAAATTGTATGACTTATTACTTTAATAAATAAATTAATTTAATCAACCTCAGTTCTCTTTTACATAATATTAATTACTGTGATTAGATTCAATGTCTTCTGCAAGTTAACGTTAACATTTTCTCTACATCTAAATCGTGATATCATCGGCATCTTTTCTGAAGATTTTCTACTGTTTTCATATCTATCAGAAACTGAGTAAGAATTTTTAAACAGCTCTGAGCAAGAATAATACCATCCCAAAACTGACCAGACGAATAAGAAAATATTTTTATAATAACTATCGTAAGAAATACTAAACTAACTAAAACTGACAGTAGGCTGCGCGACATAGCCGCGACCACGCACGCTGCTCATAAGGAAGAGCCCCTCTGAGGCTCAAACACATTGTAGAACTTTTCACGTGAATAAAAAAATCTAGGAAAAAGCACAAAATAATTGTAACTAGCAGGGCTTTTCTCAGAATTTTTACGTGAATAAAAACTCTAGGAAAAAGAACAAAATGATTCCCTTACGTATACAGTATAACTAGCCACAGAACATATATAAAGAAGATACTAGCAATCACTCTCACAAGCCAACTACCGCAGCACCAACTTTGAACTAATTCTACGAATATGTCGTAAACCCTGTGATCGTCCACACGTTGAAGTTAGTTTAGCTGTTGAAGTTGTTCGGTATTGGCCAAGTTTCAATAACAGCCAGCTAACAGATGTCATCTCAAACTCTGTGTGCTGACGTCAGAATTGCACGCCCAACTAATAGTTACCAACACTTTGGGTAATTATTGAATGATGTTACAAGTGCTATAGTATTAATTGCTGTTATAGGGTCTTTCACATGAGTACTTGCTGTTGGTATGTTTTGTGATGACTTTTTCAGAGTTATATGTACGTTCTACTCTAAGATTATTTCAAAACAAATGACAAACGGTGAAGGAAAACATAGTGAGGAAACAAATCTGATAATACACACATTTCACGCCTGTCTCCCATGGTGATAATTGGCGTTCCCTAGTCTCTGCCATGGGAGCTGATAATTTACAATGATAATTTTAATCAACCCGCATTGAGCAAGCCTGGCAATTAATGCTCAAACCTTCTCCGTGTGAGAAGAGGCCTTTAGTTAACAGTAGCCACTTATTGGCTGCTGATGTTGATGATGATCACGTTGAAGGGGTCTTTGGTTGTTATTGCTAGTTTTTAGGAAATAAAGGTAAGTGAGTTGTTATTCAAGTCTTAAGTCGACCTACTTACTCATTTATAGGGAGTGACATTCTTAGATGTGCATGCCAACTTTTCAAGTTTTTTTTTTGAGTTAAATACGATTCAGCCAGCTGCCTACTTGATGGTAACTAAGTAATCGGCACCGCCCATGGACACCTAAGACACAGAGGAGTTACAAATGTGTTGCTCTTTTGGGGGTTAGGAATTTGGGGAGATTTGGGAGGGGCAAAATTTAGTGAAATTAATGTCACCAACTTTCATTCAAACCAAAAACTACTGAAAATAATAAAATGAGTCGAATGATATGTGAATTACTCTTCTATTTATCACCTGATATAGTAGTAATACAAATGTCGGAAAATCTCCCAATATATGGAGCCATTACGAAGAGCTGCTGAACAAAGCAATCATAAATTATGAGCTATCGTTATTCCGAACATTATTTACGTTCATTACGTACTTATAAAGGGAATTATGGTATTAATTCGACCGACGTCCCGTGGAGAAATAAGGCATTAAATGTACTTGTGCCTACAAGTACATTTAATGCCTTATTTCTCCGTGTGTCTTACGTGTTTTATACAAACTTAAGTACACAAAATAAATGCTAAGTAATAACTATGTCCTATAAAATTGACAGATACCATTAGAAACGTACAATCCTTAAAACATGGATTGATTTACTTTTACTTTGTATTCTCAACTTAAAACTAGGGTCCCACAAAAATTATGATAAATTTAAAATTATGCTCGAAAATCGAGATGCACTCTTTATTTTTATTACTTATTTACATGATATATGAAAATAAATAAATATATACAACTTTAAATAAACTACAATTGATGGAGACGTTTAAATAAAAGAAAACTAAAAATGACTATTTATAGAAAGCATCAATAAATTCGTCTGCATCGACGTATTATCAAATATGTAAAAACACCTGGTCAACGTATCACATTATACTTTAAAAAAACGTTTTTAAAATGAATTGTAAACCAATTTCTATTACCCACACTCATTTTTCGAAACCCATTACTTACAATTTCCTTGACAACTATGTAGGAGATAAAACAGTGTCCTACGTTCGCATTACTATTTTTATTACCACTATCCATTTGGCTGGAAAGGAGACCACATCTACATACTACACTTCAAACTATACAAAACCAGTATAAGCTGACCGTCGAGTGTATGGAAAATTTATACAAACCGAGGCCACGACAGACTGGTTATTTTACTCGATATGTATGTTCCTACTTACTTATTTTCAAGCATTCGTTCCTTGAGCACTCTACCTGCCAACTTTAAGTGGTTTTAACTTATCAGAATTCAAACTTCGATTTCATAGTATTGAATTTCGAAGGTAATGCAGTATTTCAAACATTTTTCTCTTAAAAGTTGTGGAAGCATTAGGTTACTTTGTGGCCATTTATCAAAAAGTTTGTGATCGACGTTAATATTATAAATGTGTATGAGACGTTAGCTTATTTAAAAATAAATTGGTATCCGTAAAGATATACAAAATAACATAACATCACGCCTTTTATGCCCTTATGAAGGAGTAGGCAGAGTTTTCTGAAGTTACTGTTTTAAGCAGAGGTGCACACAGAAGTAACACCCACTTTTCACTATTTATGTTCTGATTCCCATGTAATAGGGGGTGAGCCTATTGCCATATACCGGGCACATTTCTAGACTCTGTGCTATTACTAAGATTTTTTTTAAAACCCAGTAATACTTTGTCCGACCCGGGAATCGAACCCGAGGCCCGGCAGTCGCACTTGTATTACTTGATATACAAAATAAATAAATATTTTTGATTTTACATATTCGATATAACATCATCACAGACTTTGTGACCGGCAGTGTTAGAGAACAACGTTTTGATTTGTGTCTAAGGCACCGTGCGATTAAACATTCATTCAAAACTGTCTATATTAAGCGATCACCGGTGACCGCTCTCCATTAACTCCATTATAGACCATATATCCGAATTTTAGAGACTACTTTTCTATGAACAAATTTTGGGGATTTATATGAAGTAATTAAGATTCATAAACATGTAAGACACTGATGATAAGGACTAAGACAGAAATAAAATGGCTAAACAGTAATTCTATACGCATTCAGTAAGGCAGTGATCAATACTCGTGTCTCAGTCGAGAGGGTTAACCGTTCCTGTTAATAAATATGCAGTTCACTCTTTACAAATATTTCTCTAGTTCTAAGACTTGTTTTACTGTTTTATCATTGTTACTTAATGCTGTTAATGCTGTATTTTTGTGTGTAACTTACTTATGTGCTAGATAATGTCTTTCTGACCCTTTTTAAGACCCTTGGTTTGGGTAAAGAGGCTTGACCAGATATTGTGCAACTGTCAATTCAAACTTTCGAATAAATTCTAAATTCACAATATTTAAAAGTAAATCTCGATTAGAGTAGCTCAACTTACGATCATTTGTTCTCAGCTTCTTACTTTTAAAAACTTACTTAAAAAGTAATAAGTATTTATTCAACAGTATATTGTATTTTTGTTCCAGAATATATCAATATTAGTGGTGCTGTTGTACAGTTGGAGAATTGGAGTCAATGCTAAGAGGTATAAGGAACTGGACGATGTTTATTATGGTGAGTACCTACTAGTTCAGTTTTATATCGTCTACACCAGAGTTACTCTTGTTTCTCGGAGGTTCACTGGTATTTACAAGGCAACTGAATCTTAGCAATTACTAAAAAAATCCTTTGATGTTTTTTAATACTTGATATGTTGGCGTCTGACCTGGTGGTAATTGATAATGTGGCCATTGATGGAGCACGCATACCTATGAGCAAACTGTTCGGAACTTGAAAACATCCAAGTTAAAAAGTCCTTTTATAGCTGCTCTAAAACCAGATAGAATAATTTTACTGGTAGAACCAAAACTGAAAATGCATAGGAATTTATTTTTCTAATTATTTAATTTTAATCAGAGATATTCATGCAAGAATCTTAGATTCACAAATAGAATCTCTACGTAGAATACTCATATTTTCAGATACCATAGTAATAAAATCTAACAAACACACATACCCATAATAGACGCTAAAATTAATTTAGATCACAACTTTTTTACGCAACAATAGAAAATCGAAATCAAAGAGTGTTTCGGCCAAAAAGTTATTTACTTTGAACTAACAACGGTCTAACTATCAAAGGAAACCAATTAGGTAAGAGTAAAAAGTTTTCTTAACAGTAATAGCAGATACTTTGTAAATAGGTTGTGCATGATACACCCAATTAAGTTACGAACAATTCATTCTATAAACTATCAAATCTATTTCGTTTACATCTCGCGGTAAAACAACTTGCCATAAAGGCCATTTCTATATGGTGATCAAACGTCGCCCCATCAAAAAATATATAAACAAATAAAAAAAAATAAAGAAAAACAAAAAAAAATATGATATAATTTTTTTAATTATAATTCTTTTTTTCATTGATATACGCACATGAAAAAAATTACATGGCGTGATATTTTGACACTATACTAAAAAATCTAAAAGAGAAAACGAAAGGAGCTACTACTCTTAACCGACTTCAAAAATAAAAAGGTGGTTCTCAGTTCGACCTGTTTGTATGTATGTATGTATGGGTGTATGTATGTATGTAGGTATATTTTTGCGCAATTATCTCACAATTGGCTGACCCGTTTTTGATGCGGTTTTCATAACTTACCATACTTAGGAGAAGGTTTTAGTATACCTATTAATTAACCGACTTCAAAACAGAGAGGTTTGAAGTCTATTGTTTTAAATATAACTATATTTAAAATAATTATTTTATTAACTTTAAGTAATTTTTTAATATATCGAATCCACTATAACTTTAAAAAAATATCCTTTTAGAAAGAAATGCTCTCATTTAAAGATAACTAAATTGCCTTTTATATGACATACCTACGTTACCAATTAACAAAACTTGTATTAGAAAATATTTGTCAAGAAATAAAAAAGAAAAAAGGCCAATGTTTTGATGGTGTGAACATCACTCGACAACCTCAATTACACAGTGAAACACGACGCAAGAGTTGGTAAACGTTGGTTTTCTGCGAGATCAAGGTATCGTTCTGGTGGAACCGTCCCATTTGTGCCAAAGCAAGAATGCATAATATCATGTTTAGTTGTATAAACATCATTATTAATATTATTTAATATAATGCACGTGTGTAGGATAAGAGCTGCATTCCTACTTACCTTTCAGAAATAAAACCCATAATATTATGATGGTTAGTATTTACATTTAATTTCAATTCAAATCCTCAAATCAATTAAATCGATACGACACCATTGTATGCTGTCGTATCGTTTTAATTCCCTTAAACACACCATGTTTGTTATTTTCATTAAAACTCCAATGAATGGGATCAACGGGAAATTGTGAGCTGTACATACAAACACAATAAAATGCGGATATTTTTCAAACAAAAACAAATATTTTGAGGAACAATACAACACCTTTTGTAAAACGGGAACAATACAGCAATGTTTTTGAGTCAAGTGATCTGTCCAATTTTTGACCGAACGAAATGATTGATTGTTTATATTGATGAATAACCTTTCAATGTCAATAGGGCTGAGAGATTGTTCAGTTAATTAGAAAGAATATTATTTATTCTTTATATATACCTCTATATTCTTTTACTTTAACTAAGTAGTTATTTATTTTTAAATTTTTGACAAATCAGTAGCCTACCAGTAACGCGAGAAAACCAAGCTACCGGTGGTCAGGGCTCCAGAGAGAAGTTTCCGGACAACGCACAACCGTAGACAATACAAAATAATACAAAACAATTATTTTGATTATTATGAGTAACATGTAGACAATAATATTAATGCGACAAGTCCTAAAATGTTGAAAATGTTCAATGAAATTAGGTGGAACTAAAAATAAATTGATATTAACCCAAGTTGATTGCGTTGTCCACAAAATCACTAGTCTAGCGTTTACAGTTATTCCATATATATTAAAATTTACCTGGATCTTTATTACACATCTGAAACATAAGTATGAAAGTACACCATCTAAGATTCATACAGATTGTACCTCTAATATTATTACTTCTGATGTTCCTTAATCACTTTTTGCCTGATTTGAGCAATAAACATGCACACAAGTTCACTAATTTTATTTTTCGCTCTTACTAATATTGTTATAAAAGCTCGTTTATAACAATATTAGTAAGATAATTATCTTTTTATTTTGATATCAATACATTATTTAATTAAAATTCAATTATACACGTAGTTTTGGAATAAAAACAAAATAATGACGATTAAACAATAAAGTGCAAATACACGTATAACACACAATCGCGTGTTTTACTACAAAAAAACATTGGGTAATTAGGTGGGCACTGGATAGTATCGTAATATTATTTCGATATTCGTTTGTACTGGGTCTGAAGGAAAATTGCTCGCATGATGATAATATAAAAATAATGAAGGATAAATTAGTTTTCTGATTATTTTACCCTTATCTCACTGAATAAGTCATTCGGATAAGTTATTCTTGGATTACGCACGCTATCTTTACGTCTAATATAGTTTACTATTATGCATTTATGTGTGTTTAATTAAGTGTTTGGACTCTGGACACGTCACTTAAAATTACATCTTGCTATGTCTATCTCTGTCTATGTCTATGTATATTTTGTCGATACTTAAGGTAATCGCTATAAGAGAAATTTGTATACAAACTGAGGATTGCATCTTATATATATGTAGTTAATATCTCACAAATATTAAAAAACAGTAATAAGACTGATCAAACTTTACTTAAACGAGTTTGAACTTAAAATGTCATTCTTAACCCACCCACGTGTGGTAGCTAAGTAAAGCAGTTGAATAATCAATTTATAAAATGAAGTATAAATCGGCTTTGGGAATAAGAGACTGTCTTCAAGAACCGAGCCAGATTCCTCGTAAATTATTTACACGTGCGACTCACAATATCTCTGAATCCGTTTAATCAATCAATTCTTGAAAAAATCGAGATGAAGCTCTCGATAGATAAATCGAGACAATTTTCTCGATTCCGACGGGATTACAGTACGAGTAAATCAACTTCGTTTTAAGCACGAATCAAAACGAATTTGTTATTATTTTTTCTTTTACTAGAGATCGAATTTTTTTCCGCCGGTTATAGCGAACGAAATTGGTGAACGTTTAGTTAGTATTTCTGAGACCCTTTAGTACATTTACAGAGGTTATGTACCTATGTTTTATAACAATAAATCATGAGGAAACTATTACCCAATTGTGTATGGTATAATGATGAGGTTTAAGACGCCCGCTTCTCGTGCATGAGGGTACGGGTTCGAAACCTTCCATCGGCAAGTACCTATGTGACTTTTTTCGAGTTATATGTACTTTCTAAGATTATCTAGACACCACTGAAAACATCGTAAGGAAACCTGAGCTTATAATTTCTAATTATAAGTTTGTAATCGCCAACCCGCATTGAGCAAGCGTGGTGATTGATGCTCAAACCTTCTCCGTGTGAGAAGAGGCTTTGCTCAGCAGTGGGCATTTATAGGCTGTTGATGATAATGATTTACCCGTGGGGTAACTCACAATATTCTTTAAATACATACATATCATATCGAAAGGTTAAATATTCATCATCATCATCATCATATCAGCCACAGGACGTCCACTGCTGAACATAGGCCTCCCCCAATGACTTCCAGATAGGCCGGTTGGAAGCGACCTGCATCCAACGGTTCCCTGCGACCTTAATGAGATCGTCTGTCCACCTTGCGGATGGACGTCCTACGCTGCGCTTGCCGGTACGTGGCCTTCACTCGAGAACCTTTCTGCCCCAGCGGCCGTCGGTTCTCCGCGCTATGTGCCCTGCCCACTGCCACTTCAACTTGCTAATCCGCTGGGCTATGTCGGCGACCTTTGTTCGTTTGCGGATTTCCTCGTTTTTTAACCGATCTCGCAAAGAAACTCCGAGCATAGCCCCTTCCATAGCGCGCTGAGCGACCTTGAACTTCTTTATAAGGCCCACAGTAAGAGACCACGTTTCTGTTCCATAGTTCATCACTGGTAACACACACTGATTATAGACTTTCTTGTCTTGAGGCACTGAGGTATGTTGGACGAGAAGATGTTGCGTAGTTTCCCGAACGCTGCCCATCCAAGTTGGATTCGACGATTGACCTCTTTCTCGAAATTGGACCTACCTAGCTGGATCACTTGTCCTAGGTATATATATTCATCAACAATTTCGAGGGTAGAGCTCCCAACTGATATCGGGTAGGGCATAACATGGGCGTTCGACATGACTTTCGTATTGTCCATGTTCATTTGGAGCCCTACCTGTTGAGAAACTCTACAGAGGTCATCGAGCATTGTGCTTAGATCCTCCAGCGATTCTGCCATGACCACAATGTCGTCGGCAAACCGGAGGTGTGTGATGTACTCGCCGTTGATGTTGATGCCAGATCCTTTCCATTCCAAAAGTTTGAAGGCGTCTTCCAATGCAGCGGTAAACAGTTTTGGAGATATGACGTCTCTTTGCCTTACACCTCGCTGCAGAGGAATATCCCTCGTGTTCCGGTCCTGTACTCGGACCGACATAGTGGCGTTTGTGCACAAGCACTTTAAAACCTCAATGTACCGATAGTCAATACGGCAACGCTGGAGAGATCTTAACACCGCCCAAGACTCGATCGAATCAAAGGCCTTCTCATAGTCCACAAACGCTAAGCATAGTGACAAGTTATACTCCTCGGTCTTCTGTATAACCTGCCGCAGTGTATGGATGTGGTCTATGGTGCTATAGCCTTTCCGGAAACCGGCTTGTTCGGGAGGCTGGAAGTCATCGAACCTACATGTGAGACGATTCGTAATGACCCTCGAAAACAGCTTGTAGACATGGCTCAGAAGTGAGATGGGTCTGTAATTTTTGAGTAGAGTATTATCTCCTTTCTTGAAGAACAGCACCACCACACCTCTGCCCTATGCCGCCGGCGTTACTCCTTCGAATATGACAGAGTTGAAGAGCTTCTGAAGGACTCTCAGTACTGGCGTTCCGCCCGCTTTCAGAAGCTCTGATGTGATTCCGTCTTCACCCGGCGCCTTGTTGTTCTTAAGCTGCTTGAGGGCCATTCTAATCTCGTATAGGCTGATGTCCGGGATATCCTCGGTATAATGTCGGGTAAGTCTAGCTCTTGGATCTGCAACTGAGCTAACAGGTTTAGTGACCGATGCGTATAGCTGACCATAAAACGTCTCGATCTCCCCCAAAACTTCAGCTTTCGTCGACGCCACACTACCATCTTCCGCCTTCAGCTTCGTCAGCTGGCTTTGCCCAATAGACACGTCCCTAGCGAACACTTTGGAGCCTCGATTCCGCTCTATCGCTTCTTTAACCATATTGACATTAAAGTTGCGGATATCGTGTCGCAGGGACTTCCACATCTGTCTATTGAGCTGCCGATGTGCTTTAGCATCGGCAATGCGGCATTTGAAGGTCGGAGCGTGGACTTCATCAGACGGGATCTTTCCAACTTAACATTGATATTCAATGTGCCTCTGACCAGTCGGTGATCGCTACCGGTTTTTACCTTATGGATTACAGAGACATCATTGAATATCTGTCGCTTTGTGGTCATGATGAAGTCGATCTCATTTTTCGTGGAACCGTCCGGGCTCATCCAGGTCCATTTCCTGTGAGGCGGCTTCTGGAAAAAGGAGTTCATCGCAAAGAGGTCCTCCTTCTCCAGGAATTCGGCCAGCCTCTGTCCTCTAAGGTTCCGTTGCCCACATCCAAATTGCCCCACTCTCAGCTCGTTATCACCTCGAGTTCCCAGTTTCGCGTTGAAGTCCCCCATAATAACACTGAAGTAGGTTTTATCGGTATGTATGGCCCTACTAATGTCCTCATACATATTCTCCACTTCCTCATCTGGGTGTGTCGAAGTCGGTGCATAAACCTGGATGACCTTCAACGAGTATCTGTTGGTTACTCTGAGTATCAGGTACGCCACTCTGCTCGACACACTTCCGATGGTAACAATGTTGTTGAACGAGGGACCTGTGGACGAGAAACCCGACACCACCTTGGGACAGTTGGTCGCCCTCTCGGTAGTAGAATAGGTTGCCGGACCCTAGGGTTATCGTGTCCTCGCCCTCTCGCCGGACTTCTGACAACCCCACAATACTCCAGTGAAACCTACCCAATTCCTCTTCCAGCTCAACAATCTTCTCGTCTGTCCTCAAAGTGCGAACATTATGTGTTACCAGGGCCAGTCGTCGTCGGGGGTGGTAGCCTTTTCTCCACTTCCGGGGATTCTTAGCACCCCGTGTCCCGCCGTTAGCCTGACCGCTACCACGGTAGCCAGGAACGGCGGGACTGCCGGAGACTGGGGGCCTAGTTTTATCTGAGCAGTCCATTGGGGGGATTTGCCAATACTCGCCACGCTTGGCAGGCGGGTTGGCGAGCGCAGTTAGGTCACCGAAAACACCGGTTAAATATAATCTACAACTAATTCTCAGGTTATAAAACTAACCTAAGTCTTTCCCAAGAGCAAACAAAACGTTTTAAGCATTACACAAAAACTCTCAACAACCCAAGAAGACACCGCGGAAAGAAATTCACGTTTGAACGAGTTCTTGTCATGTTAAAAGCATTTTAACTCAAATCTCGGATAAGTTTATATCTTTTATTACTTGGTGTACAAAAAACATTTGCAAGCCTACCTGTCTTCCTTTTGTCCCTCCTTATTTCTCTGATGGATGAACCTGAAAGTACAAAATACAATAAAGTTATAAAATGTAGACTATAAATAGAAGCGAACAAAAAGGTATTAAAAGTGAATGTACAGTACAATTATTTGTACTGCATGTAAGTAAAGTTTGTTGTCGATCCTATGAATATTATATGTGTGTGATGATGTATGTGTGTGTGTGTGTATGTGTTACTTTTTCACGTCAAAACGGCTGAAGGCTTCTTCTTCGAAGGGGTAGGCAGAGATGCACATTAGACCACTGTAGAGGTACAATGTAACACCCACTTTTCACTATTTATGTTATGAGTCCCATGTAATAGGGGGTGAGCCGATTGCCACATACCGGGCACAATTCCAGACTCCATGCTACTACTGAGAATTTTTTTTAAACCCAGTAATACTTTGCCTGACCCGGGAATCGAACCCGAGACCCCTTACCGCGAGTCGCACCTAAGAACATTTGGCCAACGAGGCAGTCAATAACACATAGGTTACATTTTATTCCACGATACGCAGGCGAAGTCGCTGGCAGAAGCTGCTTTGCTATAAAAGTAAAGGCCTCACAATAGCTGAATATCCACCGTAGTCTATGAACCATTTTATTTAGTAGTTTTACTAGTAAAGTTTTCCAAGAGTTTTGAAAATTGGTAATAGATATACAAGCAACTATCTAAGGCTTAAGTATTATATATGAAGCAATGGTTATATCTGAGGGCACGGTTGTGCCTCCACCAAGTCAAGCCCGACTTATGCGCGCGTGTTACGTGACTTGTCCGTTAAAGATGACTTGAGATGGAAAATTGCCACTAGGAAAAATTAGATTGAATAAACAGCGGCACTGGCAACAGATTGGTGCACCTGGCACCTGGTTTTGCACCCTTCAACGGCCAAGTGACACAACATTAACTATAATAATAAAGAAATCACTGTAAGGATCTTTAGACATGGCACGAGTTTGTCTAGATTTCATTACTTTTTAGAGACAAACGAGATTCGAGGCTTGATAAGTTTTTTACAAAATGTTTTGAGTTGGATTATAGATTACATAAACAAACAGAGACTAATCCCAGAACTGCTAAAAAGTGGGGGTTACATTAAAGGCTTGACGTTCTCGCGTAGACGTCACTTTTTAAAAGCGCTATTAAAAGTTACCCTTGTTCTTTGCAGTTAATATGAAATTATTTTTTGAAAAAATTATTTATTTTACGAGCATCACACCTACGTTCGACCTTTTCGTAACGGAATAAGTTATTAGCTAACTAAGTTACCTACTTTTACACTTGAATTGGTACAAGATGGTTAATACTTTGTATTTTAATATTTCAAAGCTTCTGTCTTTACTTTAAACTGTCAAACACCACGACACCGGTGACCGCAACCTATTGTTCTTTAATTGTGTCTATAATGACGGTACTCAAAGGGTTAAGGCAATATAGGAACGATGTCTCCGGCGATCTCCAGTCCAACTATGGCAAGTTCGACAAATTGACAAATCCTAAGTATGAAAGGAGCTCCACAAAAAAAGCCCATTATTGGAAAATACAAAGCCTTTTCCAAACATCCTGCTGCATCATCGATTACCACCAGGCGAGATAGTGGCTATACGTCGACCCATCAATTAAGAACAATGCAAAATACATACGTGTTATTGGTGATAACGACTAATCCTTCTTAAATAAAATATCAATCAACCTCGGGATGAAACTTAAGTTTTCACGTTATAATTTAACAACCACGTACATCACACTGAATAAATGAAAATCCCTTTATTTTAAAGCCAGTAAATAGCTGCTATTTTTGCCAAACGATCGTTACCCCTCACAAAGAGACTTATAGGCACGTAAAATCACGCAATTTCTGCATTTAACAACCCAATAATCCCGGCTTTACAGAAAGGGATTCCTCAAATCGTCCCAAATCACATACAAAATGAACTTTTATCAATATTATATTCATTAATATTCAAATCACGAGAAGTACTACAGGATTTCTTTTTGGAAATTCGGTGAATCCAAAGTATCATCTTTTGAACACAAAAGGAAACAATTTCGTTCATTCGCTCGTTCGTATAAAAAGGGAATGAAAGCGAAATTATTGAACGAGTCAATTATGAATGGTTCCCCTGGGGTTCTTCATAGATATTAATTGTTGGGAATTATTCATTACCGTTCGCAGATTCTCTGATGGTGGGAACGGAGTGCTATTTACTTTCCCGATTGTTCTTCACTTGAAACTTGTGAAATTGAATGGAATTTGCTCCTTTGCGTTGCATATATTATGTATTTGGTACTTCACTTCATTATAAAGGTCAGTTTTGATAAATCTGCATGATTAGAATTGAGTATTAAATTATTACATATCACCCGAAACACTAGAGGCTTTACAAGTGCGCTACCAGCCTTTAGGGGATTAGGCATTTTAAAGATTGTTGGAGATTCATAAACTGAGGAGATTGGGAAAGGACCCCTCCTTTCCTAATCTCCTGTGGTGGGTGGGGATAATAGGGCCTCCGGTACCTCACGCATAGGATGTACATAAAAATTGTTTCACGTTGGTTTTCTGTGAGGCCGTGGTATCATTCCGGTTGGTTGTCAAATGATCTTTTTCATGTTTAGGGTGTCAGGTTCGATGCTCTAGACGTCTGACTGTTGCGTTGAAAATTCCGTTTACCATTTAACTATAGGGCACGAGGTTAAAATAGTGATGATGTTGGTTTTGAAATTAGGAATGATTTCTTAGTGTTACAACTTTTCCTCAGATAAATTGATTTTTAATACGTTTTTCTTTGAAATAAATTAACATTGACTAAAAGATTTCAATCGGCCATCGACGGAATACAAATAAAAATCACATTCGAGGAAAAATTGCAAGTTTTTATTAGAAAAACCTCGCCCTCCACATTTCAACAGAAACACCGACCATAATGTAAACATTGATACCAAGGTCGTTAGTACCAAGAAATATCGCCGTATTATTCATGCTACAATTCTGTGTGCTATACATTTATACATGTGTTCGCAACTATTGCCGCTTTCTGCGAACCGAACGAGCAATGTATGCTTACCGGATGACAAATGTCGCTATATATCTTGGGTACCTGGGTACACATCAAGCTATGGGAAACCAGTATACGCTGAACTTTACATGTCCTGAAAGGTCATAAAAAGAGAGACCATGATAAAATAGTTTTGTACATCTTCATGTGTGTGTACCTGGCTAAGGAAGTGCGTTGTAGTTTTCTTTTGACATTATTCTGAACGAACGTGACTTGGTATAAGTTTGGTATGTGATGTGGGTAAAATAATAAATGCGCATGCTTTAGGAATACTTCTGAGGTTGTGGGGAAGTTTTGATTTAATGGCGACAGGATTTTATATTGATAGTGTTGCAATTTATTGATAACTCTTTTTATAGACACTTCCGTGTGCGGAGGTTTCTCTTCTGTCTTTTATTTAGTAGTGGGGAATCTATTGTTTTTTTCTGAAATTTATAAAGACTAACTAGTACTTAATAATTGTATTGTAACTTTCGTGAGACATACTACCTCTAAATAAATGATTATGTTTTCGGCTTACTCACGTTGTAATTCGACGAGGAACTCGACTAGTTTCAAGCCATGCTAGAGGCTCATATTCATGAGCAGCATTTCGCGACACGCGACGCGGCGACTGTTGCGCTGCTACTGGCTACTCGAGTCTGCGGGCCCAGCGCGCCCTCTGCCGTGATTCACGCGCACTTTCTTCCATTCGTGGTATCGGCGACGGCGGCGCGCGTGGCACTGTTGGCACGCTAGACTCGCTCGCCGGCAGCTGCGTTGGTGTTGTTGGGTTCGAATCCCGGGTCGACGCAAAAACTAGTCGAGTTCCTCGGCGAATAACAACGTGAGTAAGCCGAAAACATAATACTTAATAATTATCTACATAACTTCGATCAGAATGAATTAAGATGAAGTTTTCTTTTATTGCATTTTGTTATATTAATCGCTTGAATGCACTGATATGAGACAATACAGAAAATACATTGTCTCGCGTAGATCCACGTTTAGACACACGACGGGATAAGGGACTTAAAACTGTTCAGAAACACAACATAAAATATTCATTACACATAGTAACTAAGATAAAACTAAGCAAATAACTCAAAACTCAGCCTTTACTCGCTCACAAGTGAAAAAATAAATTCGGAACTAAATAAAAATAATGAGATCTTTCCTTCAGAACCGTCCATAATAATTATGAAGAAATATTTTCCACATTTTCTCGCTTCGAGCTTCAAAATGGGCGCAGTGTAGGCGTCAGAGGCTAACGAAGGGGAAGGCTTTATCAAGATAGTCTGCAGCCACGTTTTGAGTTTAGGCAGCAGTACAGTTAAACCACAGCGATTTTTAAACGCGTGAGTTTGTAAGTCTAAATATTGCAAAAATGACACAATAAGTAAGTTTCCCCTACAGTATGTTGATTAATGAAAATAAAAATTTGTAGCGGTTATTTTTTTAATCAGTCTTAAAATCAGTCAGAAGAATCGATTAACTGTGGCCGAGTGTATTCGCTTTCTTGCTCCACAAGCTAATGCGGTTAAAAACCGCTGCGTTTCAACTATAGTGCGACCTAAGCTTTACTCTTATTGCGTTCTATTCCTGTGTCAAAACAAATCGTTAGTATTTCTGATCCGTAGACCGGGGATTTTAAAATGAAACTGACAAATTCTGGAATAATTCTTGTGTCGCAAAAATGTTTGAAAAAGGTGTTAGGAAGGCATCGTAGTTTTTACCTCTATAGTTCTGCAGACTTACCTAGGTCATATCGTATGAGGCTCGTTCTAAAGTAAATTGGTGATTTCGATGCGCTTGTGGAGGCCCGGCTTCAAAGCCTCGAACACAGGCTAAGGTTGCAAGCCTATAGGATACATTTTGATGTGTATTCGGTAAAAGAACAGACAGGTGAATTGATTCGCCCTAGTCCATTCCATCATCGTGGCTACTGCTAAGGAGTAAAATTCTTTGCCAGAATTTGTTTCGTGAATGGTATGACCTGGTCTTCAAGCCCAATTGAATAGGTTGCTTATGGGCAGAAATGCTCCATCGTAGGCCGCATCATCGCTTACCAGCAGGCGAGATAGTGGCCAAACGTCGGTCTATCAAATATAAATAAAGATGCAAATAAAGATGCATAACGTATTGTAATAGTTGAAAAAGTGAAGCTAGTTTAGGTTCCTACTAAAGGAGATAAACAATTTTCCAACCTATATCGGCTTTATGAATTCAATAATTGTCATCATAAATAAACTCATCAATCACTTAACCATAAAATAAACGTAGACAGAACTGGCGAAGTTATTTTATACGCTTTTGAATTAAATTAAAATTACATTTATAATAAGTAGATCATGAAACAAATATGAGAGGATAACCACAACTGGTATGCAGGTAATTGAAAACGAAAACCACAAACGATATAATATCGTGGAAATGTACATACATACCTACTTATATAAGATATACATACATATTTGTATAAACAAATGTAGTGCGACCTGCAGACTGCCTCGTTGGCCGAGTGGTCGCAAGTGTAAGGGGTTTCGGGTTCAATTCCCGGGTCGGGCAAAGTACTACTGGGTTTCAAAATTCTCAGTAGTAGCACGGAGCCTAGACTTGTGCCCGGTATATGGCAATAGACTCACCCCTATTAAGTACATGGGACTCATGACTTACAGTGAAAAGCGGGTGTTACATTGTACAGTGGCATTAAGTACCGTAATGTACACCTCTGCCTACCCCTTCGGGGATAAAAGGCGTAAAGTGATATTATGTTATGTATATATATGTATAAACAACACAATAATAATAATATCATATTTACAGTTAGTTAACGAGAACTAATTGGACGTATGAAACTAATTTACGTTGTTAATTAGAATTAGAACACGTTGAAACCATACAATTATGTGGTCTGTTTCTATATTTGTTGACCAATAATTATCAACTCTATGATCATTTCAATTAAGTGGGTTTTATTTTACTGTTTGTTTAAAACTCGGTAGACAAATGATAGCCTCACTATTGGTGTCGCGGAGAACCTAACGGGTAACCGGGGCTCCGACTCGACGTGCAGGAGAAGGAACGGGGTGGTTTTTAGTCAGTAAGAGTCTGACACTCCCTCCCGCCTCACCCAGGCGGGAGAACTCATTCGATAATTTTCGCCCCTTAAAAAAAAAATAAAAAAAAAGCCTCACTATTGGTACAGAGGTTTAGTTTGAGAAATCAAATTCTAATGCAAATCACATTATTGCATCGATATAGTGTGTACAGGGTGGTTTACAATCATACCGATGCCTTCCGGCCAAAGGGGGTAAGTGACATATTTTTGCATAACCGACTTAGGTATAGGTATGGTTAGACGTAAAAAAGCCAATTCTAGCCATATAGTAAATTGGCTTATATGTATGGTTAGAATGGGCATTTTTTCTGCGTCGATTTATAAGTTCATAAGTTTATTTCGCAAAAAAAATGTTGCTTACCCCCTTTTAACTAAAAGCCATCAATATGATATGATATGATGGTCGTCAACAATCAGTAACAGTTCACTGTTAGACTATGAACCTTTTCTACACAAGAATTTTTTCTGTAAAATCCGCGCGTCTTATGTGATTCCTGCATTACAGTGTGGCTATGGCGGCCTCGCATTCCTCCGTTTTAATAGTAGCTGGCACTGATGGAGTTGGCTGGATTTGCGCATACATGATCCTATTGTTCGCCTTCGTTACTGAGTTGACGTCGGGGTCACCACTGTTAGTGTGTGGATTTATGGTGTGTGGGTCAGGATATCGAACACAAGTGAAACGCTCGGTTTATAGACATCGAATGAATTTAATTAGAGTACTGTAACTGTGGACACTTAACGCTACGCATACATACATAAAGTGCACGCGTCAGCGCACACACTTATGCATATACCCCACAATAACAGTTTAAAAAGTTCAGGTTTATCAGAGAGCACTGCTGCCCAGTCTATTCATACAACAACCTCGGGAAGGTGATAATAAAATTATTCTGTGCTGTGCTCCCTGCCTGCCTTATTGGCCGAGTAGGATTCGATTCCCGAGTAGGGCAAAGTATTACTGGGTTTTTCAATTCTCAGTAACATGGAGTCTGGATTTGTGCCCGCTATATGGCAATAGGCTCACTCCCTATTACACGGGACTGATAACATAAATAGTGACAACTGGGTATGTTACATTGTACAGTAGCATTCAGTACCATAATGTGTGGATGGAAGGCGTGATGTTATGTTATGTTATGTTTATGTCTATGTTTTTGGTATTAAGTTATTCTCTACTCACCGACAACATGGTTTACTAGCTGTTGCCCGCGGCTCCGGTCGCGTGGATTGCAGTCTTTATGACTAACCTACGAAATGGTACCCCTATTTTCATTCTTATGCGTTTCTAGATATTTTACTTCAACCATAATGCAAGTCATAGAGTCTTCTAACCTACAAACTTGTACCATACTTCACCCCATATTGAGTAATATTTCCAGAACTCCTGTAAAACTTATGGTTTCTTATGAAGTGGGTGAGAACGGACAGCGCTTACCTATATTTTTTATTTAGCAGTTTCTTTATCTTTTTTTATGTGTGGGAAAGCCATGCTTCGGCACGAATGGGCCGGCTCGACCGGAGTGATATCACGGCCTCACAGAAAACCGACGTCAAACAACGCTTGCGTTGTGTTTCGTCGTGTGAGTGAGGTTACCGGAGGCCCCATTATCCCTTCCCTATTCCCCGTCTCCCGAATCCCTGAATCCTCCACAATCCTCAAATTCCCAATTCCCAAAAGGCCGGTAACGCACTTGTAATGCCTTGGTGTTTCGTGTCCATGGGCGGCGCCGATTGCTTACCATTAGGTGATCCGTCAGCTCGTTTACCGGCTTACGCCATAAAAAAAATACAAAAACAAACAAAAAGAAAACAGAACGATAACCGATCAAGTTTTATGAACCTGAATACACGATCCCTTTTTATTATATCTTTACTATGACGTACTATAAACAGGTCATAAATTCTATCTACCGTGGCATTTTCTTTGCTATACAAACTAAACTGTTTCGTTGACCTGGAGAAAGGCTATCGATTCTTGGGTGACGTCATTTTTTGTAATAAATTAACTAACATAACAACAAGCCTTTTATCCCTGAAGGGATAGGCAGAGCTGCACTTAACTACATCACTTAATGCCACTGTACAATGTAACACCCACTTTTCACTATTTATGTTATGAGTCCCATGTAATAGCGGGTGAACCTTTTGCCATTTATACCGGGCACAATTTCAGACTCCATGTGACTACTGAGAATTTTTTAAAAACCTATAATACTTTGCCTGACCCGGGAATGGAATCCGAGTCTCCTTGCCCAGTAGTCGCATTCGCGACGACTCGGCCAATGAAGCAGTAATTTAACAAATTGATTTTAAAATCTTAAAGTTCATGTTTTCATAAAAAAAATGTCCAGCACTTGAATTTCTCTTATATCACGTCGTAGGAGTACTTGCTGACTTAATTTTACATACTATTTGCATTTAGCCTTTTTTACACATATACCTTGAACACTCCTTGCACCTAGACCCTGAATAACAATTTTATTTAAGGGTTCATTATAGAATAATTCTTGTGTAACAATTGTGCACCCAGGTGCTGTATCAACCTGTTTAATACCTAATATATAAAACCTAACTCTTCAGAAAATTACTGGCGTATCATTATATAATAAAATATGAAAGTAATAATAAAAAGGTATAGAGGTAGAAAATAATACATAATTATATTATAATTTTTCCTAACATCTCATAAATAGGTGATATGATAGATACTGATTATTTCAAATACTAGTCTCTGACGAGAACTAATCTATCTCAATTAACGTTAAATATACTGAAGTCGGCTTACTCACGTAATGATTTGACGAGTATTTAGTATGTGTCACGAAAGTTACAATACAAATATATCTGAAGTCTTTCGCAAATATATTCAACGTTGTTCCTGACGTCACATCGGGCTCACCACCATACGTGGCCCGCGACTGCTGCGATCGGCGGTCATTCATTCACTCGCTCGCCCGACACGACGCCGTGCGCACATATCGGTTGACCCTTACAATCAGTACCTATTTAAATACAGTCTTCTCATCATACCGAAGTCTTTTATTATTCAAGCCCACCATGATTATCGTGAAAAATATATAGCTAACATGACAGTGAGTTTTCATGCGATATATAACTACATAACATAGTATACAAGACGTCGATAAGTTTAAGTATATGTAGCTACAAAATATATGCATGGATCTATATTTCAGCCTCAATTTTAGATATTTATTTTCAGTAAAGTAGGTATGGAGTCTGCAATTGAGTTCTTCTTATTAGGAATCACTAAGCAAAATAGATATCGAGATAGATATAAACTTTATGCACTGCCTCGTAGGCCGAGTGGTCGCAAGTGCGACTGCCGGGCATCGTCTCGGATTCGATTCCCAGGTCGGGCAAAGTATTACAGGGTTTTTTGAAAAAAAATCAATTAATGCACGGAGTCTGGAATTGTGCCCTGTATTTAGCAATAGGCTCAATTTCTGTTACATGGGACTCATAACATAGAGGTACATCGTGAAAAGTAAGTGTAACATTGCAGTGGCAGTAAGTGACGTAATGTGCATTTTTGCCTACCCCTTCGGAGATAAAAGGTGTGATGTTATTTTATGTTATGTTAAATAAACTTTATTGAACACTAAGTAAATAGATGTTTAAGAAAATGTCTTAAACAGTACTATTCTGACTATAACTAAGTTTCTTCCAACCCTACGTAGAAGTTTCTTATAAGATATTCGCTTAGTGAAATAAAGAACGATCTAGAACGAAACGCAACAACTCAAAGTATAATATGAGACAAAATTTTACGTACACAGTCATATGATTGTAGCAACCTTCCACCGAAGTGTATGCCCGTCCAATTTGTACCAGTTACACGGGAGTCGAGACTGGGCCGTCGAAGTTATATTCACAGTGATAATTTAGTACCCACACTTTCTACGTTGAATTTTAGGTCATGTGTGTCCAAAAATAAAATGTGCTATTTCTACATTTATTCTGGAACGGCTAAGGCTGTTGAAGTCTGTCTGCACTTAAAGGAGAAAATAAAGTTACCCTACACGGTATTAAAACGGTATTAAAGGTATTATTAAAGGTATTAAAACGGTATTAAAGGAGAAATAATGTTACCCTACACGGTATTAAAACGGTATTAAAGGAGAAAATAAAGTTAGGTACCCTACACGGTATTAAAACGGTATTAAAGGTATTATTAAAGGTATTAAAGGTTATTATTAAAGGTATTAAAACGGTATTAAAGGAGAAAATAAAGTTACCCTACACGGTATTAAACTTGATACGATAAAATCCAATATTTGACCATTGTAATGTTGATTTTTATTACTCCTTCCAATAGATTAGTTTTTTTTATTAACACTTTAATGCATATAAAATAAGGTACATAAGGCGGACTTAATGCCATATGGCATTTTCTACCAGTCAACCTTTGGGTTAAATATAAAGTCAGCGAAAATGGGCTTGTGTAATATGCAAAATTTAGTAATTCTATTTTTCGCCTTAGGTACTCACGTAATTCGACGAGGAATTCATGAGCAGCATTCCACAATCCGCCACGTGGCGACTGTCGCCCTGCTACTGCCAATAGCAACAATTTTATGGACCTTCTGATAATACACTTATTATACCAGTCTGAATTAAAAGATTCTATTGTGATATCTGAAAAGAAGAAGAAAAGTCATCACAATTATGTACCTACATATACATATGTAGACCTACATTCCATTTTTTTAAGGGGCGAAAATCATCGAATGTCTGCTCCCGCCTGGGTGAGGCGGAAGGGAGTATCAGACTCTTACTGACTAAAAACCACCCCGTTCCTTCTCCTGCACATCGAGCCAGAGTCCCGGTTTAATAAAACAACATATTACACTTACATGAACCACTTGTAACACAAACAGAAAGTAATGAAAATAAAATTATGAATCGCCCTCCAGTTTCCAACAGGTGCTCGCCATTTTTCTCGTAGCTAACGCTAGGGTAGGTATGCATGAAAATGCAATGCAAACACGTACAGATCCATCTATACAAACCAGTTTATCGTGCTCTCACTTTGTATGATCTTTCTTCAGATACAACGGTCAGTTTATACTGGTTATGTTCAGCTTTATGTGCGTGTATACAAGCCAGGTCAGGTCAAGCGAATACGCTATCTAATATTACTGTAAAGAGAATGCTAAATGAATAACGCCACTCTCATTCTTGCCTACATACCCTAAATAGCAATGCTACGACAAAATAAAATAATCCTAAAAGCTGAAACTTGTGGCGTAGATACGCACAGATGGACTAACTAGACTTAGCTAACCTAACTGAGATCTCCTCCTTAACTGAGGTATTTTTTAAATATTTTTAAATAAATAATCTTTACTGATGATAAAATGAGCAAAATAAAAAATATTATCTTAATAAGCGATGTAAACCTTATACAGTTAGATGCCTGTACTAGGAAAGCCCTGTAACTATTTCTGTCTGTTTATTACACTTTAGCAACTGAACCAATTAAGGTGCAATGCAATTCAGTTTAATTGATTTGCGAGAATTGTTATGATTACAAGTTACGAATGCTCATTGTAAATAGTAAAATCTTAGGCAATACGTTTTACTAAGAATCTAGATTACTAATGCAAATTTTAGAGAAACACATTTAGCCAAAATCTCGTTAGCACTCGGTGCAATTTTGTAATTCTATGCAATCTCTTTGTTGTATCCAGGAACCACTAAAATCCAAAACTGTACATTTTGGTACCCTTAGTCTCTATCATACAACAATGACATGAAAAGTGCATACATTTTTCTTTTCTAAACCTATTTCCAGTTAGAATAATAATTCTTCTAGTAAGAATCACATTAACAGCTGAAACCTACATTTTATCCTACTTTTTCTAAGAACGCCAACGTTAAAGCCTCAGGGTACGTACAATACGGTTACATAGGACATTAATCTCTCTCATTTCCTACGTACTGACACGCTTACTCAGTGGAAATGGACAGTTCGACGTATTTGGCGTATTTTTGCTATATAGCTTGTGGCGTAGTATGGTAAGGTATGTTTTTGGGAGATAGTGACCAAAATTGTTGACGAATATGTTTTGGATCTAAAGTAAAGCTTAAGTTGGTAGTGTAACACACTACTTTTACAACATACTTAGACTTACAATAGTATAGGTACTAAAGTAGGATTAAAAAATACATTATTTTATAATTAGTATTACTTCTAATAATAGGCTTACTCCCTATTACATGAGACTCATAAATAGTGAAAAGTAGGTGTTATATCGTACAGTGGCATTAAGTGCCGGAATGTGCACCTCTGCCTTCCCCTTCAGGGACAAAACTGCGTGATGTTCTGATGTTATAACTTCAAAATTTTACATAACAGTTTGTATCTTGCAGATATACAAATTTTGAAAATAAAACAATAAACAATAAGGTAACCAAATAAACTTAATTATAGCTTAAAAGAAAAAATAACACACATAACTCAGAATACGACCCTGGCCACTTTCTTGGTTTGTTAGTTTAAGCTACAGGCTGTTAGTTTAGGTAGTTCGCAAGTTCGGCATATTCAGACCAACTCGGAATATAAATGATAGTATTTAGTATCTGAATTTAGGCTAGAAATTCTGCTCTGTTATCTTTGAGAGCCAATACAATGCTAAGAGATTTTGATTTAAGAAAACTACTGATATTGTATTCTACAAAGGACTGGAGATCGTTAGGGTAATGAGAGATTTCTATTCAGAATTCTCTTGTAGATTATTCTGTATCTAATTATTGATCATTAAGGTTTATTATTCTTTGACTTCAGGTAAAATATTAATGTTCTACAATGCTTTTCTAAGTTTCTGCCATTGCAATAAAATTCACACTAGAAGCTGTGAAGTAATGGCAACGTAAAATACATTTCTCACCATATCTACTCTTCGTGCAACTCGTCGGCTCTTGACTGACGTCAAGAGCCGACTAAGGAACTCCACATTTAATTTTAATGAGTAGTAGGAGCTGGTGCTGAAAATCAAAATCACCGTGGATAGCTAGACTTCGTGTCCGGGCCACAATGTATTAAACTGAGCTCCGGCTTTTTTGCGCTGCGACGCATCATAGGCTTTTTGTGTATGGGGTATCATGGGGAAATAAATAGATTTTCTTTCTTTTTTTTCTTTCTGTTAAACCAGAACTTGTTTACTGCGGTATCCAATTCGCCTTCCATCTATGGGGATTGTCTAGTAAAGGAGGCCAGCCCAATTATATCCTGCCACGAACTGATGATGTTTATAATCTTGATGTAGCTCGTAAAAGAATAAGGCCAGTCTACTCAACATTAAAAATCATAATTATATGATTGGCCTTAATTAAATAAGTATGTTTAAAATAGAAATCTATGTCCCAAAATATCTTAATTCATTTCGTCATTTGATTTCATATTGTGTGATCTATCCCTACACTATTGAACAGGTCAATAGCTCAACTCGACTAGAAAATTCGATTATTGAGAATGGCATTAGAATTCATAGTGGCCCAACACTATAAATTCAAATGCGATAAAATTCAGTGCTGCGTACTGTCCTGGATTAATTATTATTGATGTGTTTTTGGTCGAGCGGCTTCCATTGCTACTGAGTAATGGGTATTAGGTTGCATTTCTTATCAAAAACTGCCTCGGCTGCCTCGTTTGCCAAGTGGTCGCAAGTGCGACTGCCGGACAACGGGTTCGATTCCCGGGTCGGGCAGTTTTACTGGGTAAAAACTTTGCCCGACCTTCCGTCCCGTCTCAGTAGCAGTACAGAGTCTGAAATTGTGCCGGTATATGGCAATAGGCTCACCCCCTACTACATGGGACTCATAACATAAATAGTGAAAAGTAGGTGTTACATTGTACAGTGGCATAATGTGCAACTCTGCCTATGTTATGTTCTAAATCAAGTACCGTTGTTGTATCCAAGCCCTTACTTGTTTTCAAGGGCTAAGAAAATCATTAACAAAAAGCAATATGATAAGCAACACAAACCTCTAACAGCAATTTCATGAAATTTCTGTGAGCTTCTCATGATGCTTTCTGCCTCGTACAGCAAAACTGTGGAATGATCTGTCGTCGGCGGTATTTCCGAACCGATACGACCTTCAAACCTTCAAGAAAAGAGCGTATTCCTTTTTAAAAGGCGGCAACGCACCTATGACTCCACTGGTGTTGCGGGTGTCCATAGGACGGCGCTGATCGCTTACCATCAGGTCTGCTACCGTCTGCTCGTTTGCCTCCTATTCCATAAAAAAAATGAAATAAGAATCGTTATGTTATATGGCCCCTCAGACTATACCTCTAAAATACATTTAGTGCAGCACTATTCGCGGTCATAATCCGCTTAGCAATAAAATTAATGAAATGACATTCGGTAACGTAATGATAGAATAGAATAGAATAGAATAGAATAGAATAGAATAGAATAGAATAGAATAATTTATTGTATGTACTCCACTTACAATGTCTTTTTTTTTAATTGCTATATTAAAGTAAAATTATGCTAGACTATTAACTTGATAATAATAATACATGATAATAATAATACTAATATTTGTCGCGATTTGCTTGAACTAGGTTTATGCAACCTGTGTTTCAAGTCATCACTTTATTACTATTCATGTTAAATCTATACAGGTTTGTATTATCACCTACTTAAATAAAATTTAAAAATTATAAAACAAATTAATCTTTGTATGTGACCTACTTAAAGTAATTGACCTTAAAGACTAATTAACTACGTCAGTACATCTAAAAGTTTTTCTGTGTCATTATAATTTAATTTCAGCAAGTACTCCGTTATTATGTTACAACATTTCTTATGACTAAGGCTGTATACATTACAAGATTTATTTATCTTATTGTACAAAAACGGTCCGAGAAACATATAAAATCTAGTGCAATAGGCATGTTTAGTTGCAATAGGCATAATGATGAATTGTTATACTCACTAATTAGACAAATTAGTCTAATGCGCTTTTGTGATGTGATCCGGGGTCGTGCAAATTGTCATATTTTGAATAGTAATTTCAAAATGATTTATATTTGCTAGATACCATTATCAGTAATGTCCACCAAATTATTCGTATTCGACGAAATGATTATTATATTGAGTTTGAGCTATTTTTGAATTCCTCGATAAGTGATTATATAACTTTTTTTATTGGAAATTTAGTGCCGTTTTTACCACATTCTTTCAACAAAGAAACTCTTCAGCATAATCAGATTAAAATTTGAACCAAATTAATGATATAAGTAGTAATCATAGAAAACATCCAACAATTAATACATATTTTATGTAATGGGCTACCTCACGTATATTCGCATTGGTTTGTAGAAAATCATCACTTCACGTGTGACACGTCACAACACATCTTCAGTATTATTTTATCTGAACATTCCCAAATCCCATGAATATAAAACGATACGACTCTGAACGCACCTTACATTATACATGTCGGAGTTTGGCATGGAGTATAGAAGCGAGGAGTGCCATTACAAACGAAGAGAAAGAAGAAGTATTCATTGAACTACGATAATTTAAGCTGATTATGTAATCTAAACTTAACACAACCTAACTTAACATCACGCCTTTTATCGCCGAAGGGGTAGGCAGAGGTGCACATTATACCACTATATACACAATGTAACACCCACTTATCACTATTTATGTTATGAGTCCCATGTAACAGGGGGTGAGCCTATTGCCATATACCGGGCACACTTCCAGACTCCGTGCTACTTCTGAGTTTTTTTAAAAACCCAGTAATACTTTGCCCGACCCGGGATCGAATCCGAAACCCCTTGCCCGGCAGTCGCACTTGCGACCACTCGGCCAACGAGGCAGTCTAAACTTATAATGAGATAACTTGTAAATGTTGACTGAATTGATAAATTAATAAAATTGCTGTAATCTGGAACTCGTCTATTATAATTTAGGAATTATAAATGCATGCTTTGATTGGTGGAAGATGGTGAACTGCGCATTCATCAAACATATTACAATGCATCTAAATGTGTGCAGCAATAAAGTATAATATTTAAATTTGAATTAGAATGGGGATGATGACTAGGTATGAAAATTAAAAATATATTTAGTCCGTAAGTTAGGTAATTAAAAAGTATTAGACACGTATTTTTTTGTTTTGTCGTTTAATAAAACAATACTTAGATAAAATAAACCAAATTTTAGGAGTGGGGGCTAAAACGTAATATCTTAGCATAAAAAGTACTGAGAAGTGACGTCACGTGGCATTTCAAATCAATATATCTTCGAAACTATTCGTTTCCTTAAGAAAATAAAAAATACGTGTATAATGTTTATAAATAATCTACCTCAACGGACTTTAAAATAAAAATTTGACGTCTACCCTATTAAAAACACCTTTTGTTTGACATGATTTTTTTATCGTAAAGTGACAATACTGCATAACTTTATACTCCATGAAGGTGTATGATATAGCAGCCATATTTTATTAAGGTATCCGAAAACTCTTTTGTTGGAAGCAACGGGTTATCGCTTTTTGGATGCTTTCTAGTGATTGTAACTTAGCTGGCATTGTAGTTTTAATCTTTGGTTTAGATGACTATTTTTTTGACGTTATCACACGCTACGATTTCTCCTGTGTCGTGGGTGCTTCTAAATTTATTGCGTGTAGAGTTAGGTGAGATTCCATTGGAATTGGAATCCTACAGAGAATGTAAGAGTTACCCTTTATATTAAAGTTTTGATTTATTTATTTTTCTATAATTTAGAGATAATTTTATTTAATGACATGGTTAAACTCGGCTGATAGTAATTTGGTTTTTCTAAGAATGTCAATTTTAGCTCTGTTTATAAAACTTAACAGTTACAATGTAATGAATCGACAGTGTACAGCGAGGCTTAAGGGGTATACACATCTCCCTTGAGATTAGCCGTAACAGGCGTAGGGTTCCGGAGCAGGTCTATTATAGGGGACTCGGTGCCCTCCATAGGTTATGATGGTGGAAACCGGGGTAGTTTTAGTGATGGGCAGCGCAGATCGCTTACCACCAGGTGATCCGTCTGCTCGTTTGTCTCTTATTCCATAAAAAATAAAAAAAAGTGAGGTAGGAACCTTAGAAAACTAGGGAGTGTGCCCTAGTTTTTACTGCCCAATAAAGCCAGGCACCTTTTGAAGGTAAAAAAGGATACTTATTTTGGATCCAACCTATATGCCAGTAAGCAAAATGAGGTAAAATTACACAATAACTAGACAACATCAAACAAAAATTACATTATTATTACAAATACAGAAAAAAAAACATATATACGGTCGAATTGAGAACCTCCTCCTTTTTTTGAAGTCGGTTAAAAATGACACATTATAATGTTTTTCTCTCTATAATTCGTTTATAAAATGTTTTATCCATTCTGTCGCTCGCCTGTTGAGAATCAACAAAAGTTTGCCAACAAATTAAACAAGTTATCGCAACAAAAAGAAACAAACAACACCGTACAAGTAAATTAAACATATTATTATCTTAGAAACGAGACACTGAAAGTAATATGTCTAACTTTTACATTGAAGAAATTTCGAGAAGGCTAAATTTTTACGAACTTAAGTGTAATGTTACATCTTTTTCTTATTGAACTGCATTGAGCCGATTATCCTACTAATGTTATAAATGCGAATGTATGTACGTGAGTGTATGTGTACATTTGTTACTCTTCCACGTCTAAACAGCTGAAAGGTTCAGGATGAAACTTGGAACAGGTATGGTTCAAGCGTAAAATTTAAATAGTTTATGATGAGGAGTATCCAAATCACCCCCATGGATGTTCTACGATTTTGCGAAGTTTTCGAGTTATAATGTGTTTCATGATTTCTTTCGTAATTTTCACCTAACGTCAGTTTTCGATTTTTTCTTATTCTATTGTAGAGGTATGTTCCGTACAATATCCTAATGTTGTCTAACCTAGCACCCTAAAACTTATGGTTTATCTAGGCATTGCAAAATTTACTTCGAATATGTTCGAATGTTCAAAATTACTGTCTGTCTGTTTGTTTGTACTGGCGCATCTCTGAAATGGCTGGACCGATATTGACGGGAATTTTACTACCATTTTATTTATGTACTAAGGAGTTATGTAAACTTTTATTTGAGAAAATTAAAACAAAAGAAAGTTATGTACTATATATTCTACGCGGATAAAGTCGCGGGCAACAGCTAGCCCTGAATATAAAGTCGTTTTTAGTCTTGTTCTAGATATCAAAATTATCGCAGTGTTTGTTTTTTAATTCCAATCACTGCATCTTACCCTATGTGAAAATCTAACCTCATACAACAGTTAGCTTGTTTTGCAAAATAAAGTAAAAAAATTCAACATACGAACGAACGAGGGAAGGCTGCAAAATTTTAAAATTAGCCTTCAACAAAATAAGTTTATATGAAATTGATGTAAACATCTTTACATTAGAGAACGTCCCGGTCCCGACGGTGTTCATAATTCTCTTGATTACAAGGAAATTGCAAAGCTTCGCAATGGAGGACTGTGACCACGGAATAAGCGAGATAAATTTTATTAAATATTGTAATAATACTTTTGTTTTTATTGTGTATTTCTTTGATTTGGATAATCAAACTGAGGGTGGATGGTGAATGATGTTTAGAACAGAAATAGATTTTTTATCAATGTGTCTTAATTCACATAACTTAGCATCACGCCTTTTATCCTCGAAGGGGTAGGCAGAGGTGCACATTATGCCACTGTACAATGTAACGCCCACTTTTCACTATATATGTTATGAGTACCATGTAATAGGGGGTGAGCCTATTGCCATATTCCAATTACAGACTCCGTGCTACTCCTGACAATTTTTACCTATTAATACTTTACTCGACCCGGGAATCGAACCCGAGACCCCTTGCACGGCAGTTGGACTCGTGATCACTAGGCCAACGAGGCAGCATTACCACTTCAAAGGCCAGTTCCAAAGCATACATGTTAATCCAGTATACAATGACAACAGAATCAGGCATAGCCTGTGTCGCGGCTATCATAATACAGCGATTTCCTTAGGGCTATTCTAATAGTTAGTAACATCATAAGAAAAGAAAAGTGAGTAGCTGTGTGAGTGTGTGTGAACGGATTTGCGGATAAGAATGTGTGTGTGTATGTAGACGAGAGCCCGGCGTGCAAAGTATTGATTTAACTATCGAGTAGACTTTAACAATTTATTGTTTGTTAAGTTTGTTTATTCTAAAATTCTCTTCTTTGGACTATTTCATTAAATCGACATCAAATTTCAACAGTACTAAAAGTATTTTAAAATTATAGAAATTACAGATGAATACACTCAATTGTCCCGTCCCTAGGGGAAGCTTCCGGAAACATATGGCTTAATTTTCAAACTTAGATTAAGTTAAATGCTCTCTCCTGTTGTGTTGAACATTTTGTTCTTGATTTTGTGTTTAATGGGGTTAAAATTTTCGTACCTCTATAAAATATAATAATTCTATTAAAACTTACCTTTCATTTAGTTTGTCACCTCCAACACCACTCCTCCTCCTCCACTCTCCTCATTGGCCGAATGGCCGAATGGCCAAGTGTGACTGCCGGGCAAGGGGTATCGGGTTCGATCCCCGGGTCAGGCAAAGTATTACTGGGTTTTTTAAAAATCTTAGTATTAGCACGGGGTCTGGAAATGTGCACCCCCTATTACACCTCTGCCTTGACCTTCGGGGATAAAAGGCGTAATGTTATGTTATGTTATTTCATAATATCCACGTTATATGTACGTTTGTCTGTCCTCTATATACTACACCCACGTCCTTGGCTTCAAATTCGTTCACATGTTCAAGAAAACAATTGAAATTCACATGGAATTTTCTTTCTTAAGAAAATCAAAGATTTTATTTTCTTTTATTAAATCTATTGTTCGAACGATTCCTATGCGGAGCGTGTAAGGTCGGATTTCACCAAGTCTGAGAATAAATTCTATTACTTAAGTTCACAAAGGTCAATAGCTGACGATTTGATTCACAATATAGACCCTTTGTTCGCTTTTGACATAGTAACTACTTATACAGTAGGTTTAGTCTGAAAAGTTCTTTGAAAAGGGTGAAAAAAAACTAGGAAGATGTTTTTCTTTTGTATTAACAAAAAAAAAGGAAAAAAAACATACATCCGAATTGATTACCTCCTCCTTTTTGGGAAGTCGGTTAAAAAAGCACAAAGCAATCATGATTTTAGGTGTCACTATCGAATATGACATTAGCTTCTGTCAGTGGCTTTGCCCACAGGTCCGCGGAAAGTAAAAGAATTAACAAATGTAAAATATACAACAGTCCATCTATTTATGTACATTTTTTTTTTGGACATGGCGTTTAATTTTAAGGCATACCTTGTACCTTTTATTATTAAAAAAATGAATAAATAAATAAAAATAGTAGCCTGTGTGTTGTTGTCTGTTCCAAATTCAATTTAGATCGCTTCAGCCGTTCTAAAGTGAAGGACTAGAAAACAAACAAACAAATATACAAACTTACTTTCGTATTTATAATATTAGTAGGATTGAGTTAATTATTTTTTTTATTTCTTATTTAGAACTGAGTTTAATATAATTATCTTAATACAGTAACCCTTTTCGGTCCCTATTACTATATTTGACACATATTTTTTCTGTTTTTTATGGCATAAGCCGGTAAACGAGCAGACGGATCACCTGATGGTAAGCAATCGGCGTCTCCCATGGACACCTGGAACACCAGAGGCGTTACAAGATCATTACCAGCCTTTTGGGGATTAGGAGTTTGAGGCTCGTTGGGGATTCAGGAATTGTAGTAACCTCACTCACACGACGAAACACAACGCAAACGTTGCTTCATGTCGGTTTCTTGTGAGGCCGTAGTATCTCTCCGGTCGAGCTGGCCCATTCGTACCGAAGCATGGCTCTCCCACACTTAAAATATTATAACTGAATCCATTTAGTATTTGTATTTGTGTTAACAAAGAGCAACCAGAAGACTGTGTAGGACAACATCAGTTGCTTTACAATTTCGTATAATGTCTCAGTATCAAAACATAGTACCGTAGGTATCGTATATAATCAAATCGATCCGCTCTAAATAACCCTACTTCTCTCATCATTTACTACGGTTTAGCTTAACAAAGGCTATAGCGAGGTTTGCGAATTTGCATAATCTGCACAAGTAAGCTGAATATGTTTATGTTAGAAGTCGGTTACTCAAAACAGTTTAACTGAAACTCAGCCATAGTCCCTTTAGACAACAGCGGCTAATAGCTCATTTTCATTTAGGAGACAGACCAAAATAGATGACGCTGTTTCATTAATACTATGTTCAGTGCATTGAATTTTGGTATTTAAGATTGGTTTTTTGTATGAATGGTAAATAATAATTGATTAATAGATTACGAAAACATGTTCATTGTTTTTTTTTTGGAAGCATAATGGTAGATGAAATAAAAATTCGGATGAAGCGGAAAAAAACTCAAACTCAACTACGTTATCGTCTAACATTTGACTCAGCAAGAATCAGCAACCAAATGTATAAAGAGTTATTAAGTTATAATAATTATCACTTGGAACCCACATCACAACAGAAGTAATACTGTATCAACGTTAAAACTTGTATATATTGGAAGCATTATGTAGATGGAAAAATTCAGATAATACAGAAAAAGAAACATCAAAAATCTGTCAACTACGTCATCACCTAACATCAAGTAGCTTTTACTTACTGAAATTGTAATAAAGCACTTTTAATTTACAATACAATAATTAATAATAATTTTTGTAATTTGTACTTTGTAATTTCTATTTTCTGTGTATAGAGGTAATTTTCTATGGGCATGTGCCTGATATAAATGAATTTTATTTTATTTATTATTTATTTAATACCAATTCAAAACCCACATCACAACAGAAGCAAATACTGTACCAACATTTACAGATTTTCGATTAAAAAACCACTAGCATTCCAAAATCACACCTCACCCAAAGTCCAATTCTTACTCCAATCTTCTTGACGAACTCAAATTCCCTACTACAATGAAACACCATTATTTTAAGCAACCAACATGAACGTAATGCCCCCTTAGACGAGTTGTTCCGTACAAAAAGACTTTGACCCTACTTATGCAGCAGCGGGTACTTATGTACCCACAAATGAATTATACAAAGGAATCTTTTCAGTAGGAATTCCTTATTCATCTTACATTACCGCCTAAGCTTCGTGGCTGAGGTACTACGTAAAATGAGGTGTAGGTATCTGTACTTTTATTTGTTCTAATCTCGTAAATCATTCGTCTGATTTTCTAAAGGTTTTTTGTTATCTTGTGTTGAAAAGGATTGGGCGGAGTTTCAAGATTTATGGATTGGATATATCTTCTACGCTGTTATTTATTTGCTGTACATATTTCTTTAGGCCAGTTATTGTATTGTAATGTTTATTCATGTTATTTCTTTTGAATGTTTTCAACTAAACTATTGTAGTGCCTATGTATATAAATATTACGTCAGCTCATAATTTATTCCGAAAAATGTATAATTAAAAAACATTAAGAAGTAAAATCAACGTCACATAATCATTTTAATGCGATAGACATTGTAAATGGAGAAGTAAACAATACACATACGAAGTTGCATAGAGATACGAGATAAACATAAAATAAAAAGCTCCCAACAATGAAATCGCCCAGTACATTCAGAATGGAAGGACATAAACCGCCAAAATGGCATCCATAAAAAGCGAAGACTATGTTAATCCCTCCTTAAGGGTACAAAGAATAGTGGACATCCACGAAACAATTCTATGCCCTTATAAATGGCACCACACAATGTCGGCTCATTCGTCTCAGTATATAACTTCGTCCTTAGAAAAACTTCAGAAATTTCTCACAGCGAAAACATTTTCTTGTGCACTCAGCTGGTTTGTTGTGAATGAGAGAAATGAATCGTAGACATCGTTATTTCATGCTTCTTTCAAATTTTGTTGCTGTTGAGAATACGTTGCATTACTGGAGAAAGTTTTGAACGCGATTTTGAAAGCTACATTTTGAAAATAATGGTGTAAAGGAAGTGACTTTGCAAACATCGCAAAAATTTTTAAGCGCAGATTTTTAAATGAACATACGATAGAAGATTGAAAATATATACTTAAAATAAGATAGAAAATCGTAATGATTCAATAGTCAATTAACTGCACTGTGAGCAATTTTTGTAAAATAAAAAAAGCTGTAGTCAAGCGGTTGGGTATTCAGATTATGGCGAAAATTGAATATGCGACCTGACTAATTTTCCTTAAAGGCAGGTGAAATAAGGAGGCTGATTAGCCACATTTTTAGCCTGCCTTGTTCAAACAAAACTTCCATATAAACAGAAATAAAAACCCCGTTTTAGGAAAAATAACCTTCTTTTAATTATTGATGAATTTATATTCTACTTTGTACAAAAACCACAAACACAACACACGTGTAATTGGACGTTTGTACACATCCCTTTAACTCTAAATAACTTTCGAGAAAGGCCTAAACGGATAAATTAAATTCAGTAAACAGCAATGGAAATACAAATAGAAAGTACCTCGACCTCACCGGTGGGAAATGGGAGGTGAAGAATTCTCATTATCAAGCCAGGCTTGAAGAAATGCGAACAATTGTTGTAATGAAGGACTCGTGTCACATACCTCCCGCGTTGTTTAAGAACCAAGTGTGGGTTATGCGCGTTTTAGATACGGGTTGTTTACGCCATTTTGTTTTTCGAGTTGTTCGGTACAAAAGACCCTTTGCGGCTGGAGAGGGTTGGGTTAGGTTATTGACAGGTATTGAATATTTTTTACGGAGTTTGTGTAATAAAGTTAGGTTAGTTAATTTTTTTAAGCGGTTATGTTGATTCTCTATATTTTTACTAAGACATTGTCATGAATCACTGCCATCTTTTCACAGTTAGTTAGCTTTAGGTTTAGGATTTCTGTAGCAGCTTTTTTAATATGAAAAGTGGTAAAGCATAAAAATAACGTCAATTGGGATGACCCAATTTTATGCTTTACTACTGTCATCATTGACAGGGCATGAAAATTAAAAATGTAATTTTTCCGTAAGTTAGTTAACGAAAAAACATTAGACACGTATTTTTGTTATTTTGTCGTATCATAAAACAATACTTAGATAAAACGAATTAAATTTTAGGAGTGGGGGCTAAAACATCATTTCTACGTATGAAATGTACATAGAAGTGACGTCACACGACATTTCAAATCAATATATCGTCGAAAGTATTCGTCTCTGTAAGAAAATAAAAAATATGTATCTAATGATTTACAGTAATCTACCAGACGGGCATTAAAATAAAAATTAGGCATCTACCCTATTGTTAAGTTATCTAAATAAAATATTGCTAACAACAGGCATACCATACACAAAAGTTATGGGAACCTGCTATTAAACCTTTGTTAAACAAGCACGATGCTATATTACAACCTACATATGTCGACCCTCGTTACTATTTTGTCACTTTTTAATTAAAGACCAGGATAACAGCAACAATAGGTGTGCCAAACTTTATGAGCTTCCGTTCTCTAGTAAAGATATACGGTCTAATATTATATTAAGTTGATAAAGTAGGTACCTATTTATTAACATGAAAATAAAAAAACACAGCACCCAATCGGAACTCAAATCTAGGCATATCAGAATTAGCTAGTGATTTACTAGTTAAGAGATCTGATGAGGCTAAAATCGGTGGCTCTCAATATAAACGTTCTAGAAAACGAACAATTACATTCATTTTGAAAATATCGTTCTACTTTTCCATATCTAGACGGAAAAAAAATGAGGAAGCGACATTAAAACTGCCTCCAGGACTAACCCAAGGAGCTGATACTAACTAAACCATTTAGGAAAAGACTCATAAATGAGTGCTACGGCCTTCCACCAAGAAGTCTACTTTTAATTTCATATTCCAAGACTGCTGGGTGTTACGTAAACTTGGTTTAATTTTAATATCTTCAAGGAAAACTAAACTTTAATAAACTTTTTATGTCATAACTTTACGCTCATTTTGCCGTGTGGTGTAAGTGGATTATGTGAAATATCTCGACATAAAAGACCGCAGGGGGCAGTAAAGTTTTATGTCTCGACTCTAGAATATGGAGATAACAGTCAGTTTGCGTTTAAGGAAATATAACTTAGAACGATCCTTTACAGCTTTGTTGTTTTTTACTTGTTAATACTTTGTCTTATTTTAGTACCGGTAGATTTAAAATTCTTATCAAGGCACTCAAAATTAACAAACATTATGTAATAGGTATGTGTCATATAAGATTTGTTTTACAGGTCAAAGTTACTTAGTACTTATAAGAGATTACCGGGGCTCCGGCTCGAAGTGCAGGAGTAGGAACAGGGATGGTTTTTGTCAATCAGAGTCTGACACTCCCTCCTGCCTCAGCCACACGGAAAAATCATTCGATAATTTTCTCCCATAACACGTAACCCGCCGCGTAGGTCACCGGTAACCTACGTTAGCAGAGGATTTGCCTTCAGCGGTTTTCTGTCGGCAGTCAAAGGCTTAAACAAAAACGTAGTGAAAGATTTGATTGCCACTATGACATCATATTTGAAATTGAATTATTGGTATTTGAGTAACGTATTGTTTTATTTTATTTGAATGCGATAACTTTGATTGACATTGATTTAGATTTGTTATAAAATAACCTAACAAACTACAAAAATCATACAAACAAATCATTTTTAACACAAAACCAGAACACTTTGATCTCAAAAGAACATTTATTTTAAAACACAAAGACATTGTCGAACAAAAGCAATACATCAATACATTATTCAACATAAGAAATAATGTTCCAAATTCTTTGGCAAAATGTATGGAAAGATTGTGTAGGAATAACTAACCGTGATCGACGCTTGATTGGCAGTCGGTCGAGAATCCAGAGAGAATCAGAAGAGAAAATAATAAAAATATGAGGTGAGATGAATTGACGAATCAGGATGAGCTTACAAGCTATTGACTTGACGAATATTCGAGAGGATTGGATGCCAAAGACGATTGTATATTATATGAACACATCTTTATTAAGGTTAGGATATATGTACCAAATATTAACTACATTTTAAGGGGAAGTGTGGGAGAGCCATGCTTCAGCACGAATGGGCCGGCTCTGGAAGATGCCACGGTCTCACAAAAAACCGACGTGAAGCAACGTTTGCGTTGTGTTTCATCATGTAAGTGAGGATACCGGAGGCTAAATTACCACCCCTGAATTTTCAACAATCCTCAAATTCCTAATCCCTAAAAGGCCGGTAACACACTTGTAATGCCTCTGGTGTTCCGGGTGTCCATGTGTGGCGCCGATTGCTTACCATCAGGTGATCCACATGCTCATCTACCGTCTACGTCTACGTCTACAAAATAAGACCAAATATTGATTACATTTTGAAAACTTTAATACACCAATCCAACTCGCTTTTACGCACAATTACTAGCTAGGCAAGAAATAAACTGACACGTGACCAATCTCAACACATTCCCTGTGGCATAAGTTAATACAAACTTGATAAAGGTATCATCCAAATCAGCCCAATGCTCGGAGTGTCGGATCCATATTTCCAAGTGACCAGATTCGTGCCAATTACAAATTTATCCAGGTGATTGCTTAATCGAAAACTATTCACATGAGTAATTCTGGCAAATTTAACGTATACTTACCTCTATAAATACATGATTGGTTTTATACATACAAAACTATATGAACGACTATTAAATAATAAAAATTAATAAAACATGCAGCTTTGTCCAGATAACTGATGACTTATTAGCATCAGCTATTTTGAAACTAGATTTAAATTCTTTTTTAAAATAGTTTAAAATTGTCACATTTAAGCTCATTCAGATATTTTATCTTCAATGTATGAAAACGTTATTACATAATCGAATCCAATTAAAGACGTAATGATCTTATGCATTCTCTATTTAAATTTCACAAGAGCACTTTTGCAAAGCGACAAAATGAAGAGGGACTTTTTTTAATCTTAACAATTCCTTGTGTCTCCTTCAAGTCTTCCTTGACGTGCTGCCATTATTCCTATTGAGTTGTAGTCATCTAAAATTGGATTCAATTCACAGTACTAGCCTGTAGGATTCTACTAGTACCGAGTAAACACCCTTGGGGATATCGATGTAATCGATTTTGGCCAGATTTGTTTGTTCACTTCAATCGATTACGTGACGATTGTAGCCAACACGATTGCTTTGAACTCCAGGGGCTCTTTCGAGGCTATAGTCTATAAGTGTCTGTTCCTAGGACGGCTATTAAAATTTATTTTCTACGTTTTCATGATCGGGATGGACGCGGAATCGTTTTGATGGAGCTCGTTGAGATTGTAATGACAATTTCATTTTCTTGTGATTCTTCGATGTCATTTCTATAGCAATGTTTAGGTGAATGGCAGATTTTGGCATTTTATATGCTGAAAAAATTAAAAATCCTGTTTTAAACTCCAGCTTTAAAATAACAAAATTGTAACAAGTTTAAACTATAAATCTGCTAAGAGATTGCACTCCTGTTATTAAAAGTAAATAGCCATATAAATTAGAACCATAAAGTAGAGGCCATAAACATCCATTTTTATGAATTTTGGCGCAAATTTTGAAACTTTTCCAAGGCACTTACCGACTCAGCGATGCATACGCCAGCTGATAGTGCGCAAACAACTTTGATTATGCAAATTATCCTTCATGAAATGCATCGCACATTTTTTGGCAAACTTACCAAGCAATGTTTTTCAGACATGCACTGAGTTTTTATAGCAATTTCAATTTTATGGCTTCACATAAAAGGTATAATTTAAGCCTTATTTTATTATATTGAAAGTTTTTGCAGATCAATGCTCAGTCAGGGTTAGAAAGACCAACAGATGTAGGTAACGATTACGTAGAAGTTGAGCCAAGCCGTAGAAGAAATAGCCTTATAAGATTGCTGTGGTATTGTGATGAAACAAAAAATTCATAGTTCATCTTTCTACACACTACGAGCGAAAAAAACACAAGTTATACTTACCTGAATCCAACGAATTGAATATTTTTCCAACACCCACTTACCTAATAACACGCAAAATCATCAATTTGTGCTCACTTACAATCGACCGATAGTCATTCTACAAACCCTTCAAACTTCGAAATATTTTTCACAGGTATCTACAATGCATCCCTTTTGGGGCATTTTCATCTTTGGAGGTATCTTAAAGAAAATTATCCTTATGGAGTAACTCGTGCGTCAATTCGTTCCCTTACTGCTTGGGACGGAATTTATTGCAAATTTCATCATTTTTGGTGCCACATCTGTCTCTGTATGGTCTTTTGCATTGTAGTTATTTGCATGTAAATGTTAGACCTCTAGTATGGTACAATACTTATTATTAGATGGCCTCTGTAGATTCCCTTTGAAATTCTATTCTGTGTTCCCTAAAAGAGAGTTTCATTGTCGTTTTTACTAGCCACCCTTAAACCATCTATTAACTATGAGTTACTTAGCTAGCTTAGTTACGTACAGCTGTTAGGTGTCACTTATAGGTTGGTGAAAACCAAAATAAAATATAATGAATGTCACCTACCTTAGCCTAGAACTTACTCGAAACTTAGGAGGAGTTGGTGAGAACGGGCATTAGTGTTATTTAAAAGGGGCTTTGCTAACTATTGTGCATTCATAATGACCTAAATATAATTTGGTTTTTAAGTAATTTTTAGGTGCCTAGTAACAAACCAAAGACCTTGTAGAATAAAAATCTTTGCTTTTTATCCATCTATAATCATCCATCTTCCACAAAATGTTAATAACCTCAAAAATCGAAACAAGTTATTCGGTTTTCCGTTACGCTGCAAAAATTTCGCGTCACGACAGAAATGATAGGAATATTATAATGACATGTCTCATTTTGGGAATACTGTGAGATATACATATAGCTGTGTACCACCAATTTACGATTATATTACTTAGGCCTTTTAAGGTTGATTTTACGATACCATATGTTGAAACAAATCTTATTATTCCCGGTGTTAAGATAATAGATTTAACTTGTATCAGTCACTCGAAATACTTGCCTGCATTATATTTATTATGTTTTCTCTTTGTTTCAGGTGTACAGATAGCATATTTTGCAATAATAGGAACACAAATGTTCATGATCGTACTCAGCATATTCCTCTTTTATGGGATTTATAAAGTGAGTATCTTATTACTAGTGTACTTATTACTAGTGAGTGATCTTATTAATAGTTTTTAGTTATAAACTTTTTTTATTATAGAGAGTTCAAAAAGCACCTTATAAACATTACTACCTATATGATTCAAAGTTATAATTATAGCTTATGAATGTTTGACTAGTAAATAAATACTTACTTCAAGAAACCTACAAAATAGACTTGACGATTCAGTCGCACGTGTACCTATGTCGGTTATGTTTGATGTCACGTTTTTCTTCTTTACAAAATACACAAACAGTTGATTATAGTGTACACAATAAAGGGTTGGCCTCTTTCATCTACCCACAAAATGTCAAGCCACTGAGATTGTATTAATAAAAACAGGTTCCATTCTTCATTTGAACTAAACAACCTAGCTTAGAACTTTCCAAAGTAAAATACTTCATCAGAAAAGACCAACAATAACAAAATCCCAGAAAACAAAACTTCTTAATATTTATTTGGGTCCTGATCAATTTTAGGGACTTTAGCAAAATAAGTGTAATCAAAACGGTTCTATTTCAACCTCTGCGACATTCTATTACATTATTTTATGCGTCCCTAAAATGTCAGTTTCAAGACTCTAGCTCTCGTAAAATGGGAAATTAATGTATTTTTGTACCTAGCAACACTTTACCGAGGGTTTAATAAGATTGCCAGGACAAATTAAATGGGACATTTTTATTTATAGTTTCCTAACTTGGGGTTTTGTAAGTTGGGGTTTTGTAAGTTGGGGTTTTGTAAGTTAGGTGAGAATACCCTCTATAATTCCGAAAACCGTGTATCAATTTTACTTATTGCGACCAAAATATGTACAAATAATACAACGTAATTTATAGGTATAGGGTATTATGGTAAACGAAGGACGTATTGAAAAATGTTATTCAGATCATCATCATTATCATCAGAAGGCCAACGTTTTTTAAGTAATGTACCGTGGTAATTTTAATCAAAGAGTACCCAACGTACTTAACATATACAAGTAATTAATACATATTATTTTTTCTAGGAAAACGTGGCATTCTTAGTGCCGTGGGTCGTCGGCTGTATGACCTTCATGGCGCTCGAAGCAATGGCCATGGTGTATTCCAATATTCTTAGAGATCATGTTAACAAGGTAAATATTGATTTATTAAGCCAATAATTATAGAAATCGGGTGTCATTTGGCATAGATTTAATTAAATTCTGAAAAAAACTACGTTGGACCACTGAAACAACTATGTCTATGTGACAGAGTTGAGGTTTTTTTTAAGGGGGGAAAATCATATAATGACTTCTCTCGCCCGGGTGAGGTGGGAGGGAGTGTCAGACTCTTACTGACTCGGGTCTGCTTCTGGTCGGGCGGCGAGCCACCCATGCTCGCCGTCCGCAGGCCAGCGCTTACGGTGGCCACTGAGACATTTTAACTCGTCGAGTACCGGTTTTGTAGACACAATTATAGAACAATAGATTGCGGTCACCGGTGACCGCTTGGTGTTTGACAGTTTAAATCGTAATATGTCATAATTTAATTTAATAAAATCAGTAAAAGTTTACCTTAACGAATAGACGCGGTATAAAATCTCATAGATGCACTGTTGACCACAACCAAAAACGATCGCTCTGAAAAAGAAACGCGATATTATGACATTTTATCAAAGTACTCATAACATACGAATCAACCATGCATTTTTACTCATATAGCTGTGCAATAACATTTGTGACGTCACATTTTCTACACAGCGCTACAAACCATATCCGGGCGCAATATTGCCAGCTCGGGTGGTGCAATAATGATTTTATAACATCTTCGTATGACGTGCGAAATGAAATCTGCATTCAATGTGTGTCATTTATGTAGATATAGAGAACAAGCGATTTTCCTCCGTTTTGCAATGGTTGGATGGTAAAAGATACGGTTTAATGACAGCAAATTAAATTAAATTATTCTTTTTGAATTATTTAAAGGTAAGTATGGTGATTATTTTTAATGGTGATTAATTACTAAGGTTCAATTTTTGGGTAAGGTTAAATATCGTTTATCAACTTTCAATAAAACATCCTTCTTCTGCACGTGATCACAATAAACGTGTTCAATAATAAACCAAACCCAGTTTATTCCTATAAAATACAACGTAATTCCACCATTACATCCAAACAAAAAACAGCAACTCCAACAATGCAGAATGAACCTTATAAACAAGACAATAGAAGGATTATAATCAACGAATTGTAGCAGTGTCGGTCCTTTGTTCCCTTGTTTGTGAACAACGTACAGGTTGTGTTACTTCATTGATTGTTGCCTGCAGCGCTGAATGTATTACCCACTGTGCAGACTGTGGCGAAGTGAATGGAATCGATTGGGCGTGAATCGCGAGTAAATTGTTCTTAGAACTTCTTAGTTTTCTATCCGATGATTTGCTTGGTCGATCTCTGTTTTGTTCGCGTTAGAATAGGTTTAGAAGGGATTTCAGTATGTTCAGTACCTATTATTTAGTTGATACAAATATATATAGTTCGTTAGTTTTGTAGTCGTAAATGTAACTTTCGATGTAGATGTTTCTGATACGTATTGAGCAGTGATCCTCATGAATATGAGTCCGTAGTACGACTCGAAAGTGGTCAAGTTATCTCGTTTAACAGTTGCCGGTAAACGTAGTCTCTTAAGCATGTCTCATGAGTGTTTAGTGATTGACAAACAGTAGCCGTTGTTGTTTGGCAATCAAAAATTAATTTCAATCATAATTATCAATAACCAAATTCTAATATTTAACTTTTCCTCTTTCCAAGAACACAACCTTAACCTCCCTCGATAAAGGAAAGAAAATAAAGTTTCCATTCCAATTAATCAATTCGTTTTACCGCATAGCAACACAGAGACCGTCCAATCCAGCTAAGTAAACGGGTAGTTAATGCAAATACATATAATTTGTCGTTTGTTTGTTGGACGCATTAAATAAGGTCCCTTGCTGTTTGGTGCCAAGTTTATTGTAGCGTGTTTAACTAAAGAGGTCGTCTACGAGGTGTGTCTTATTTTTTATGCAGTTCAATAAATGTGCTAGAATTACATTTTGTTTGTAGTTGCAGTATTAATAGAAATTCACTTGTTTGTTACCTGGAACAATTTGAATGTCTTATATTCGTTCACATATTACTAACATTTTTCAGTAATATACTTTGTGCAAGTTTCGTGAAAGAAAAATGATCTGCATTTCCTGGATCTTATCAAAATATACCTACATACCTAAAAACCATACTTATAGACACACTTGTATTTACATCTTCACTAACTACAATATCTATACGTTCTGCCCTCGACTTGTTCTTTTCTTCCTCTTCCTGTTCCCGTGGGAATTTCGGAAATTTCTTGGACAGTAAATATATTATGTTCGTCTCCTAATTCTAAGCCACCACCCCACCAATTTTCAGCCGAATCGATTCAGTCGTTCTTGAGTTATAAATAGTGTAACTAACACGACTGTCTTTTATATAGTTAGATTTGATGACAAGTTACGTTCATAATTAGGGACCTATTCTGATATAGAGCCGCGGAGGACTTAACTGGTTGCCGGGGCTCCGGCTCGAAGTGCCGGGTGGTTTTTACTCAGTAAGAGTCTGACACTCCCATCCCACCTCACCTTGTAGGGAAAAGATATTCGATGATTTTCCCCCTTAAAAAATCTCTATATAGGTAATATATATCTCTATTGTCAATAAACACTGTCATACAAAGCTGTCATAATTAAAGTCCCCTGTATTCATGTAATTTGTTACCAATTCATTAAGGTTCTTCTATAACAGGTCTTATATATTAGTTTGCAGTAAAATGCTCGTTTATATTAGACTGAAAGTCATAAATGAAGCTACACTATGGACTAATATAGGTACAAAAGACCAGTTTAAACTGATCCTTGAATGCGTGAAAAGATCATACAAAAGAAGACCATGATAACCTGGTTTTGCGTAGTTTAATGTGTAGTGTTTAATTAAAATATGGTCTAAGCTAAGTTTGGTATCTTGCTTGGGTTAAAGCACTAACAAGTGTCTCCGTTTTAACAAGACACGACAAATTGTTTGTGGTGAAGGAATATTTGGTAAATGTCATGTGAAATGTAATCATTTTACTAAAATACCTACTTATTTGTTAATACGTATAATTATACGTATGGTACATGTCATGCTTGTGAACGGGCGCCGTCAATTGGAACTGGTCATCTTCAGACTGTATGATTTTATTGTCCTCACGGTTATTTTCTTTTTCAATCTCTGACTAGATTTAAGTGCTGCATAGTTCTCTCGCAATCGAACCAACAAAACTATGTAACTAGAGAATTATATAAAAAAGAGTAACCTTTGGAGTTTCTTACTCGTTCTTCTCCATAGGAATCTACACCTTCCAATGAGCAACTATGTAGCTTCACTTCAAAATTTTTGTTGTTGACTTTCAAAAGTGCCTTCTTTTGAACGTCAAAACTTCTTCACATCGAAACTAAATTTAAAATTTATTGTTTTGATCCTGAGTGTTACGCATAGGTATGTAAAACTTAAACAAATTAAATGTTCTTTTTTTTTTGAAGGGATAGTCATCCTATGTCTTCTACCGCCTTAGGTGCGGCGAGAGACTGTCAGACTCTTACTGACTAAAAACCATCCCGTTCCTTCTCCTGCTTTGAGCCGGAGCACCTGACACCCATTAAGTTGTCTGCTAATAATCGAATAAGATAAAAAATTGAAAATTTTCAACACAAAGGACATTGACTCTGTGTCCCTCTGTTTTATCGTATTAAAATTCTTATCCTTACATACTAAATATATGCTTTAATAATTAACACCGTAACAAAAGGATCTTCGAAACACGTTCCCATTATCCCTTCACGAGTTCGCGGAAAACTGACATACTCAGTATTATTCGGTAATACTCGTATGTTTCGAGTATCCTTTGTTCCGGCCACGTGTCGAGTAACGGTCACACGACAATAGATAACGAGCTTGTTCCTTTTACCTTTTAATCTTTTATTTTGACAGTGACACCTATGCTCATGGGTTTTAGAGGTCTGTAAGCACTAGGGGTTCTTAAGGTTCTTTTGCTGTTTATTTTTAAGTTTTAAATTTGAAATAATAAACAGAACTTTCCTTTCTTTTTCATAGAATTACCCAGGACAGGACACGTATTACGTTTATTATCCCTCAAAGAAGTACATACTAGATGTGATGGATACCACAGAAGTAGATCAGAATGACATTAGGTTTTTTTTTAAGGGGGAAAATCATCGATCGACTGCTCCCGCCTGGGTGAGGCGGGAGGGAGTGTCAGACTCTTACTGACTAAAAACCACCCCGTTCTTTCTCCTGCACGTCGAGCCAGAGCCCCGGTTACCCGTTAGGTTCTCCGCGAGTCCGAATCGGCATCGGCCCTATTAGGCCATTTGGTCTGATGGCTCTTTGAGGCGCGTGCGGAACGCGACACTTATATATTCTTGAAATTTCTATAAAATAGAATACAGAACCCTTCATTCTGGACCAGGCTTTTTAATGTTTTTTATTTCCTGTGAGATGTACAACACACCGTAGGTATGGCGTGCAAAAATAAGTTTAGGCGTAGATCACACAATCAATTAAGAGATGAGGGAGGATTGATATAGTTGCTGGGCCACTGGTTGCTGATCTGTACCATTAATATCATCATTCGTCCACACACGGACGAAACTACATGTTATGTGAAATACAAATATTCTATGTTATTCAACGTTTCAATAAGTAAAGTGTTTGTGAATCACCTGGGATGCAAGATCATTTTACAGTGGGATAAACATTAATTTTTTATTATCCATAACTAACATAGATCCAACTTCTTCAACAAGGCTAATGCAATGAAATGAGTTTAGTTAACAGTGTGACCTACATTTTATGTATGATCGCGCGATCATACATAAAGTGTAACAGATACACAGATAAAAAAGCTAAAGGCGCACTCGTATGTGCGTTCTCTTTTTAAACCGCACTGGGACGAATGTGAGCGATCGTTGGCTTTTTGTTTTTCTTTTTTTTTGGTATCGAATAAAACCTTTGAGGTTACATTTGGTAGCAAACTCGATTTTGACATAAAGCAAGGAAGGTTTATGTGATAGAAAACCATAATTAAGTTGTATGTCCTGTTTTGCGTCCATCTGTCCATATTGTTGATATTTTATGTGAAGTTTTACTTCAAACAATATTTTGGTAGATAAAAAATATAATGACGGCTCTAAGTAACAAGAAATATGAATAACAATGATATTAATTTATTTTATAATTGAGAAAATATAATTTTCTCAGCGTTCAATATGATTCTTAATAAAAAAATATATTCAGAAGTATATAAGTATATTCGTATTCATAATTTAATTAAATTGGTGTGTTCATCCAATTACTTATACCAGACAGATATTCTTCTATTTCAATTAATTAATATTTTCAGTATTTTTCTAATTTGGTTGACTTTCTTTTTTGAGGGGGAAATATCCAATGACTTGCCCCCCCAGGTGAGGCCAGACGGAGTGTCAGACTCTTACTGACTACACTTCGAACCGGAGCCCCGGTAACTTGCTTAGTCCTCCGCAGCCCCATATCGGTATCATCATGATTGGGCCCCATCTGTGGTGGTCCGATAGCTCCTTGAGGCGCGCGCGGAACGCGATGTGCCGTACGCTCGGGTCTGAGTAAAAAATACTAAAATAATCGTTAATATTTGAGTATATTAAGAGATATCTCAATTTATTTTGGCAAACAAAGACATATATTCGTTTTAGTATTACAACTATTGGACGAGGTTACTCGACTAGTTTCAAAGCACGCTAGGGACCTATAATCATGAGTATGCGCAACAACTGACACTTACGTAACCTAAGTATAACAAAGCAAATTGACTTTACTACACTGTTATAATATCAGTCTCCAAACAAATGTACAAACTACAACAAACACAATATTATAAATCCAACTTAAATTAGCTTTTATTTACAAATAATAGTAACTTAAATAAAATAAATACTAACTATTACTTAAGAGACTTAGTGTCTCTTGGAACTAATTGAAAAAATTAAATAAAAGGAAACTAAAAATTACTATATACAAAGAGAATAATTATATACATAGGACTTTATTGCTTGTTCTTTTGCATAGGAATCTATACCTTGGAATGAGCAAATAGCTACACTTTTAAATTTTTTCGTTGACGTTCAAAAGTGCCTTCTTGGATGCTTACTCTTGAAACCAATCTCAATGTCAATGCAATTTCAATCCAATAAAATCTCAATAATCATTCAATGTCAACACTATACAATCCCAATCATGGCTGTTACAATATCATCATATATCATCAATATCTACGCAGTAGCAATGCAATGGGTGTTGCAACTCGAGAGTATGAAATTTCACAATACCAATGTCGATCGATCGGAATTGGATTCAAGAGTAAGCCCCCTGGTCTAATTGAAATAAATTATTTTAAGTTTGACTTAGACTTTAAAGATATTGTAAGGAGGATGGTTGACATTCAGGTGATTGAAGAGCTGGCCACTACCTTGGACAAAGGTTAAGCATTGCCATTCAACGTGGCAATGCTGCCAGTCTTTTGGGTACCCTACCTCACGATAGCGATGAGGAAAATTTTTTTTTGATGCCTTATGATAGCATTTTTATTTTTTTAAGGTGTAAATATTTTCATATTGTTGTAATAGTTGATATTAATTTTATTTATGTCTATTTTACCCTAAATATTAGACTTTAAGCTAATAATAATAAATACTTGTAATAAAGCCAATACTTAACCATCATCTCAATTATCTAAGTCAAAACTTTGCAGTTTGCTTTACAAACTTCAGTTAGGTGCTAAGCGTAGTTTTTAGTTTAAGACGAACGATTGAGACTCGAAGGCTCGATTTACTTTAACTCTAAGACTACGAAGTAGAAGTTCTTCTCGTAATTACCGGTTCAATGGCAGCGATCTCACAACTTAAGATGTCCTTGTTAAAATAGTTTGGTATTCTAGTTTGTGATCTGAAGTAGTTTTTGTGCCTGGTCTGAGAATAAATAGTACTTAAAAATTGTTTCTTTTAAGGTGTTGCTGGTCTCATGATCGCGAATGTGATGGTCGAACAAGAGGGTTCAAGGACATTCCCGCGTTGATCAAACGTGTTATTGGGTTTTTCAGATTTTCAGTAATAGTACGGATTTTAAAAAGCTTCCTCCCTATTACATGGGTGGTATAACAAACCTGATGTTTTTTTGTAGAATACGAGCAGACTGATCACCTTATAGTAAGAGATCAGCACCACCCATAGACACCGAAGGAGTCATAAATATGATAGGTGTTGCATTGTATACTTATTCACCTCTGCCCTATACTCCCTTCGAATTAAAAGTACTTTTTAAATATATTTGTATAAGAGCATTCTATAAAGTCTATCTACTTCTATATTTAGTTGTCCTTGAACACTGCAACATGTTAGCACGAGCATGAGAATCGATCTAGTTGTGCCCTGATTAATCGTCGCTTCATCCGATCTTGGATCTTATTGCGAGCGCCCATTGTCAAGCAAATTGTAACTACTTCGATACTGTTACCAGTTCAATGCATTAAGGACTATTGTCGAATAAAGGATTAATTAATAAGTAATGTGTTTCTGAAGATAAAAGCAACGGTAGAGGATATTTGAAAATGGAAGACGCTCTTTTAGTATATATGTAAGGATAAAATTTATCGTCGGTGTCACTCACGTCACACTGACAGCTAATAGTTCCCAAGATTATAATAATTGCATAGATAATAGAAGAAGAATGCCATTAGCATAGGTAGTGATATCCTTACATATACATAAATAGTTTTAAAACTTCTTTGTTCTGGTTGAGTTTTTTTATTTAAACCCTGATATCAATTACTGGGCATCAATTACTGGGCATGTACGTTTGCATTCATGTTAACAACAATGAGACAGACCAATTGGGTAGTTTCCAGGGCAGAAAAGTAAAAATCTAATTTGTCCGTCAGTTAGGTAATGAAAAAATATTAGACACGTATTTTTTTTTATTTTCTCGTATAAAGTTACAATACTTAGATAAAGTGGAGTTAAGTTTAGGAGTGGGAGGTCGTTACGTCACAACGTGCTACATTTTGTTGCACGCTGTGACGTCACACGACATTTCAAATCAATATATCGTCGAAAACATTTAATTTTGTGAGAAAACAAAAAATACATGTCTAATGTTTTAAAATAATCTACCAGAAGGACATTAAAATATAATAGGAAACTAGCCTATTGGTAATCAATCAATTAAGTCACCAACATACTTACTTGATTCCTGTCAATAACGGCACTCGCAACAACCAATCACTATTTAGTTATACAATTTATTTTCACTTAATTATTAGCCCGAACAAAATTCTCTTTTATCACATAATGGTTATTGACAGTAACAACTTCATTTTATAAAAATAGGATCCTGAAGAAATGAGGACTCTTCGATAATATAAATAGCATTCTGAAGAACTCTTCTTAAAAATGAGTGTCTCATTAGTTAAAGCCTTGCAAGCGTGATGGGTTCGAAGAGTTCTTGAAACCCTTATATAGTTAGATAGATTATTTAAACATTTAGTTCATTATAAAAAAGAAACAATTATTACTAAGAGAATTGAGACTCTGTGCTATAAGTAGCTCGATTTTTAGATGCCCAATTATGAGACCCGTGTAATAGGGTGTACTAATCAGTAACGGTGGACTGATTTGTCGACCTTTAATCCTTCAAGAAAAGAGCCTAGTAAAGAGCATAGAGTATTCCTTTTTAAAGGGCCGGCAACGCACTTGTGGCTTCTCTGAAGTTGCGGGTGTCTATGGGCGACGCTGATCGCTTACCACCAGGTGATTCGTCAGCTCGTGTACCTCGTATTGTTATGTTTATATTTCATAATTATATACGCCTTAGTCTATCCTATCAAAAATTAAAAGGCGTACCATTACGTGTAAATTATGTAACTGAGATATAAATGAAAATAATTGAAACGAAATGATCAACATCTCTCAAGAGAAAATTTCTAAAATGTTTGCGAAATATTTCCGAGTATTGAAACATCTTAGTCAAAATAATATTGTACATACAAATAGTTTTACATAAATGTTAGAAGTCAATAAAATACACGAACATTTTTCCTACAAATTACTTTGCTTTCCAAAAGAAATAGAAAAATCTCGAATCTATCAGTCAGTACGAAAAACTGTTATCGTGTAGTTATTGAAACCAGAATAAAAATGTGTTCGATAAGCAATCTAAGTTGGAATCGACTTCTTATTTGCGAATGTGTTTGGTTACTTTACATTTTCTATATAAAATATACCAACTTTATATTGGTAAGAAGATGTACGCCGTACTTAGGAGCACCAACACTATCTTGTACGACCAGGAAATTGAGTCCTAGGTCATTGATCGACAGTCACATTTACGTTATATATATATATCACTCGTCTACTGGGACTGGTCAGCTCCAGACTGCATTATTTATTGTTGTTAAGGTTATTTTCTTTCTCAATCTCTTTGAACAGATTTTGGTGTTACTTTCTTCTCGCACAATCGAACCAACAAAACTTTGTATTGTATTGTGTTTGAATTGTATTGTGAATCTGATTGAAAAAGAGTAACCTGTGCAGTTTCTTGCGTACTTCTTCGAATCTACACCTCGAAATAAGCAAATAATTTCACTTTTAAATTGTTTTGTTAACGTTCAAAAGTACCTTCCTGGTGTAATTGAAATAAATGATTTTGACTTTGACGTTGACTTGACCAGCAAGCAATAATAATAAACTCAAAATGAAATCAAATTCGTAATTTCATTTCCCAAAAACGTCTGACGTTAAAGTACTCAGTAAAACTCAGTGTAAATTAATGTGAATATTTGTTTTTGTTGGCTAATGGACCCAAAAGTTTTAAAATGGCGACCGCATACCGGAAGACACAAAGTGGTCAGGCTACTTAAAAACTGTGGAAACGACAATGAGGCGGTGAACACTGTAATTCAGGTTTATGTACAACAGTAGACAGGCTTAACGTTTAAGTTCTTATTTATTTATTTTTTTTACGATTTGCATTTTTTAAGGGGGGAAGATCATTGAATGACTTTTCCCGCCTGGGTGAGACGTTCCTACTCCTGCCCTTCGAGCCGGAGCCCCAGCAACCCGTTAAGTCTTCCGCGGCTCTGTATCGGTCCTATTGGGTCCTATCCATGGTGGTCTGATGGGTCTTTGAGGCGTGTGCAGAAAGCGACACGCCGTACGCTCGGGCCTGGTTCTGGTCGGGCAGCGAGGTACCCATGCTCGCCGTCCACAGGCCCGTGCTTGCGGTGGCCGGATTACAATATGCATGGTATTTAATTAATGCATACCTTGACATGTATTTTTACACAATTATTAAAAGCTAGTTTATTATGATTTACTGTTTTAGTCTATACTATGTCTATAATAGTAAAAATACTATTATGTCTCTATACTATTACTTTTTGAAGAAATCCCTCTTGAAAATTCTTCTATCTTCGGTTTAATACATCTATGTATAAGGGTCGATTTTTCAATCATCAGTTAATTTTAAACTGTAGAATAAAATTTACATTGACTGTTTTTAGTATGGAAGGATTGTCAAATGTTTAAAGTTATTCCTTAGTTAAAATTTATCTAACGTTGGAAAAATCGGCTCTTTATTATTATTTTTTGTTTTCAGTTTTATCAAAAAGAAAAGAATTATATTTCATGTGTTAGAAACCTCGTTTGAATTATTAAAGATTTCTGACTAAATACAGATAGCAAACAGAAATAGCCTTCATCACAAATGTTTGGTTGCTTTGTATTTATATTCAAATTAAACCATAATTTCCCTGGATACCAACTCCATGTTTGTGAGTAACTAAGCTCAATGCAAACTATCACCTACAGTAAATTAAACTAGATGAGAGGTTTTATTGCTTACAACATAAAGTTTCATTTATTTTGACAGACTTTCAATTCAGATTCATTCGATTCTTTATTAGGCAAATCTCTCAATTTTATTCTTAAGACTACCTGTTATACGCGACTTCATCAGCGTAGAATATGTATTTTAGAACATACTTTCTTTTTGTTCCAATACGGCAGTTGACAGGTAGTCAAATTCAATACTTTTATTGAAATGTCAAAAACAATACTTTTCTATGAATTTTGTATTGGATCGCAACTTATGACGTCATCATATTTCTGCGTCAAACAGCATACTTATTTCCTAAAAATTAGCGACAAAAAATCCAAAAGTTGGTAAATTTTCAAATCAATGGATGAGAGATGATAATTATTCAATTATTTATTACATTGAAAAGTTGAAACAATTTGTTTTCAACCTAGGAAACCAGCCAATTTTCCAAAATATAAGTAGCCTATTTGCTACCCATAACAGTCTTACAAAATCAGTCCAGCCATTCCAAACATTAGCCAGCAAACAGAAAGACAAAAGTCGTAAAAAACCTTATTTTGGTATGTATATCGTATGTATTTTCATATGAATGTAGTAAAAAGCGGTTATTTTAATATTAGAAACACACACTATAATTTTAGTTATCAATATAGATATTGTTGGGAATCTTTGAAGGTGGAAGAAAATTTAGTTCGGTTTAAAGGCGTGTCGAATGTATAACAATACATTCGACACGCCTTTAAACCGAACTCTTTTCGTTCAAGATTCGTCAGACCGGCAATACGCTTGTCCTGGCAAGCAATACTTCTTTATTTTTTTTTAATTTGAGGTTAAATAACTTTGTCTCGATTATCTAGTCGTTCTAATTACATTTTTTGTAAAAATCATCTTTGTATTTTTCTTGATAAAACATACCTTTTTACCTGTTTTCCAATAATATAATAATTATAAAAAAGAGCATAAATGTTACTAAGATTTACTTTGGTTTGATCTCATATAAAATACAAATATTCTTACACAGCCTTGTGTGAGATGTGTAAGCTTGAGCTGAAATGCCATGGTGGATATATATATGTAAAGAAAAAACTAATTCTTTAGATTTATGTGGTCTATGACATAATTTATCTGTAGACTCTATAATCTCTGGTAATTAAAAAAATACAAGAATTTTGATGTGTAATGTAGGTATTACGGAAAAGTACAATATGCTAATTTAGAAAATAAATTGTTTGAAGTTAACATAAAACTGTAAAGGAATAAACTTTAAAAGTTGATTCTATGATTAAGTACAGGTAAATAGGTAATAAGATAAAGGTGTAATTTAGTTTGTTTATTGTGTTCATGTTCTTAATAATAAATCTTTGAGTACAAAGCAACACAAGTTAATATTCTTTAAAAACACATTCAAAGAGTCTTATATAATCGCAGTTTAAAATGGCATGTTGTAATAAAAGTTCGGCGTCTAAAGTGATCATTGTGATCATAACCATGCAATAGCTTCTCTGATTTTGCGGTAAAATATTTTATGCAGAGATTCTTAACGCTTAACGCCGCACCGGACCACAAATTCAAACCAGAACTATTCGAAAACCCAAAACTTTCTGCAGCCCAGAAACTGAAATCAAAACCGAGGTCAACTTCGCCTTTATACTAAAAAAGTACCAAAACTGCGCAGTTCCAATTAAAATGTCGCAAAATTTATTTTGATCGTCGAAGCTATCTAGGACAGTAATGGCTTATTTACGATCAAATTTAGGCGAGTTTGAAGAAAATGACTCGTTACGGTTTTCTATACTTTAACTAGGCTAAAACCACTAAGTGATTTTGCTAATGGCTAGAAAATTCGTCTGAAAATATAATTAAATTTTAGGGGCGGTATATAATATCAGATTGTTTATGAAAGAGATTTTTTTTGAACAGTTTTATCGAGCAAACCTGGTTATTTTGTCAGGTTTAGTTCTTTCGATCGTTGAAAAGAAATAGTAGTTAATAAATGTCTACATCTTATGGATGCAAACATATTCCCAGGAGTTCGCAGACTAAAATTACGAGTACCACAGGACCTGCTCTAAACAATAAATTATGAGAGTATGCCGCTGGACATATATGTCCCATGCCACTTACGCAGACTATTAACACGACTTTTCTCAGAACAACTACCTTTTTTATTTTTAATATTTTTACAACACAAGGTGACAACATACATAAAAAGTCATATTACCAACCTTACAAAATATTTTGTTACTTGCCAACCTAACACCCCTACTTAACAAAATAACTTTAACATGTTTTAGTTTATAAAGACTACTATTTGTCCTAAGCAGAAATAATCCCTAACATATTCAGGAATTTATAATGCTTATTAGGTGATAATCCTTTTGTCAACAAGTCCGCAGGCATTTCTTGTGTCGATATGTAATTGATTTCAATCAACTTATTTTTATATGCCTCTCTGACATAATGATAACGTACATCAATGTGTTTTAATCTATTATGCGACTGCTGGCTTGCTGTCAATTTTAAAGCACTCTGATTATCACAATAAATTTTAATAATACACCACTGATCAGTAAGTTCATGTAACAAATTCCTCAAATAAATAGCTTCTCGAGTGGCCTCTGAGAGAGCAACATATTCAGCCTCAGTACTGGACAGAGAAACTGTCTTTTGCTTTCTACTCTGCCATGAGATTACAGATCCCCCCATAACAAAGCAGAAACCAGTGTATGACTTCCTGTCCAGACTGTCACTGGCCCAATCAGCATCAACAAAACCTGTTAGACCTTCATTTCCTTTACTGTATACTAAACAATAACTTTTAGTCTTTTGTAAATACTTTAAAATTCTTTTAGCATACTCATAATGAATTTTATCATAACAATTATTGAATTGGCTTAGATAGCTAACAGCATATGAAATATCAGGACGTGTTAGGACAGCTAAATACATAAGATTGCCAATTAATTTTTGATATGGAATGTTTGTTACACATTTTTCAGATTTTGGTATGTTCAATTTACACTCAATCGGCGTGTCTACAGTTTTACATTCAGACATATTGAATGTGTACAATAGTTGATCTATATATTGCTGTTGATCTATAGTTATTGTATTCAATTTCTTATCAACATTGATTCTCATACCTAAGTAACGCTTCACAGGTCCTAGATCTTTTAATTTAAACTCAGAACTCAATACATTCTTTAAGTTTTCTGTTTCCAGAGTATTATTTGAAAAAATCAAAAAATCATCGACATATACAGCGACTATAACTTTACTATTTTGAGTAATCTTTTGAAATACACATGGTTCATATTGACTATTTTTAAATTTTAAATTATTCAAACAATTTTTTACTTTTTCATACCATACTAGTGATGACTGTTTAAGCCCATACACAGCTCTTTTTAGTTTCAAAACTTTCCCTTTACAATTATCATGTTTAAACCCTTCAGGAATACACATATAAATATCTTCCTTTAAATGTCCATTTAAAAAGGCAGTGGTCACATCCAAGTGTGTAATGTCCATGCCCGACTGAACACTAAGTGCAAATAACATACGAAGTGTTGAATGTCTTACCACTGGGGAGAAAGTGTCCATTTCGTCTATACCGTGTTTCTGTGTAAAGCCCTTCGCCACAAGCCTTGCACGATAACGCACTTTATCACTCACATCACTTTTTTTGTTAAGAACCCATCTGCACTGAACTATTGATGCATCACAAGGAGTGTCCACGAGCTCCCAAGCATCATTACGTTTAAACGATTCCAGTTCCTCAGCCATGGCTGCACGCCATTCCTCAGCCTCAACTCCAGTCATGGCCTCTGCAAAATTAATTCATTCAGCTTCTGGATATACACTAGACACAGTTGATGCCTTCAGGCCATAACGTTCTGGAGGCCTTCGTGTCCTCTTTCCTGGCATTACTGGAACTTCACAAATTTTACTCTGAGACATATCTGTTAGAGTGCTATCACTGTCTTCAGAATCTGCATTTGTAGACACTGATGTATCAGAACTGCTTAGAGATTCCTGTAATGTACTATGCCCTACTGAATCTCGACTTCCAGCATTCACTCCTTCACTATCACCAGGTAAGTCTTCACTCATATTATCCTGATGTACCCAGATTACATGATCTTTGTCCTGTGCATCTGCGCATTGTTCTTCCATAATAATTACATCTCTCTTCACAGTAACAGTATTTTTCTCTGGATCATAGACTCTATATCCTTTAATGTTTTCTGAAAATCCAACTAAAATAAACTTGTCTGCTTTCTTGTCTCATTTTGACCTGCGATCTTTTGGAACATGTACCATTGCAGTACATCCAAATAATCGAATATTGTCTAAGTTGGGTTTTTTTTATACCACATTTCATATGGTGTTATATTCTGTAAACTTGAAGTGACACATCTATTTTTGATATAAACAGCTGTATTCGCAACTTCTGCCCAAAACTTTTTGTCAAGTTTACTATCAAAAAGTATAAGCATCTAGCTTTTTCAACAATGGTCTTATTAGCTCGCTCACATACACCATTCTGTTCTGGTGTGTATACCACAGTTTTCTGGTGAATAATTCCATGTTCAGTCAAGTAGTTCTCCATTTTTGCACTACAAAACTCTCCGCCATTGTCTGAACGTACAATCTTTATTTTCTTATTTTGCTGGTTTTCCACCATAGATTTAAATTCACAGAAATATTTAAATACTTCATTTTTGTGTTTCAAGAAGTAAATGAATATCATACGACTGTAGTCGTCCACAAATAAAAGAAAATACTGTGAGCCTGCAATTGATTTGGATTCCATTGCACCACATACATCTGTATGAATTATCTGAAGTGGTTCTGTAGCCTTTTGTCCAGAAGGAGAAAAAGGTAGCCTATTCTGCTTCCCTTCACAACAGACCACACACTTATGCTTTGTTATATTACTTGTGTCTGGGTATGATAATCCGTCTACTATACCATTTTTCATCTTGATCAAGTCACTACAATTTATATGTGCTAATCGCCTGTTTGCAATTCTGCACTTGCTACAGCTGGTGCAGCCAATCCACAATCTGCTTCTTTAGTTAGAAGCTTGTAGACACCATTGGACAATTCTGCCGTTGCCCCCAAAACATTCTTTTGGTTTCTTATATAACAATGATTTTGACTGAAACTTACACTGTTTCCATTGTTAATTAATGCACTTACTGACAGAAGGTTAGTAGTTAAACTTGGCACGCACAACACATCTTTAATCGTGATGTCGTAGTTATAACTTGTTGTTACCCGTACGGCTCCAGAACACACCACTGGTACCTTTGTGTCATTGGCAACAGTTATTTCTGATAAACTGGGTGAAAAGTCCGCATTGTTTATCCAATCTTTGTTGGCCGTCATGTGTGCACTGGCGCCGGAATCAACGTACCATTCGTTTTTGTTGTATTTTCCATGCAGGAAAACGACACTAAAAGAATTTGTTTCCTTGCTTTTCTTAATTAACGGACACTGGCTTCTATAATGACCGACTTGTTTGCACTTATAACAAGTAATATTTCTTTCACCTGACATTTTCGAGGTCAATCCGCCATGTTTGTTGTTATTCGTTCGAAAATGCGTTTTTTTCGCAGCGAATGCAGCGCCACTGGTCTCCGTATCGGTGAATTTTGGAACTTCCATATCGATCGATTTTATTGCATCTGTGGTCATTTGAATACCTGAGTGTTCTATGGCCATTATCATAGGCGAAAAATGATCTGGCAAACCTGCTAATAATAACGATCCCACCCATTCTTCTGTTATGGCAAAACCCGCACCTTTTAATTTTTGAGATGTATCAACCACTTCTGTAATGTAAGCCGTCATAGAACTGCTGTTTTCTAGTCTGATTGAAATCAAGTGATGTAATAAACTTATTTTCCTCGTGTATCCCAAGTCATCAAACATATTTTTCAGCTTAATCCATAACTCTCGACTGCTAGTTGTTTCTCGAATATGCACATACAAAGAAGGATCTATCGTTAGAATTAACTTCGCTTTCGTTTTGGCGTCTTCATCTGGCTTTACTTCTCTGCCGGTCGCTGGCTTAATATGATACGACATGCCTTCTAGCACCAACAGATTTTCTGCCGCAAAACTCCATTCGTCATAGTTTTCTCTGCCTTTTAACTTCGGAATACTTTGCAAGTAATTCACAGCCATTGTCGCACAAAAACTCAAACTGTATTACTAATAATAACTTGAATTTTTTTTAATAAGAGATCGCCACTAACCTATTAACACGACTTTTCTCAGAACAACTACCTTTTTTATTTTTAATATTTTTACAACACAAGGTGACAACATACATAAAAAGTCATATTACCAACCTTACAAAATATTTTGTTACTTGCCAACCTAACACAGACCACCTAAAGTAAGGCTGAATGCCAGAAAGACACATAGCATTAGGCAAATAAGTAATAAAAAATATATCTACTAGCGACCCGCCCCGGTTTCGCACGGGTGCAATATACATGTACCTCTATTATACATATAAACTTTCCTTAAGAATCACTCTATCAATTGAAAAAAAACCGCATCAAAATCCATTGCGTAGTTTTAAAGATCTAAGCATACATAGGGACAGACAGACGGGGGATAGCGACATTGTTTTAAGTAGTGTGTCAATTTATTATTATCAATGTTACGAATTTGAATCTGACTTCATAAGAAAAACGACACCAAAAATTTTTAAGCAGTATGTTCAGTTTAAGTAATATACTTGACACACAATACATATGTATATTGTGTCTTTTTTTTTAAGGGGGAAATCATCGAATGACTGCTGGCGAATCATCGAATCATCGAATGGCGCTAATAAAAAATATATTATAGTAAGCAAGAGTTCTGTTTCCTGTATGACACTAACTTAATTTTTTTCCCTTGTTGCAGCAATTTGACTCAATGTGCAAAGCTGAAATATCATTCTTAATACCACGGATACTATTAAATGTAAGTATTTTAATATTAACTATTACAACTGTTAATAGATGATAAAATAGTGGAAAATCAAATCAATACGTTTTGTTTTCTGAAAAAAATTGTTGAACGAAATAACTGTCAGACAACCGTTGAGTACCAATTTTACTCTCATGGCTAAGGGAGATTAATAATTTCTAGAAAGATTATCTGACACAAAAATCTATTGCTGGATCACACAGTTATTGATACTTTTGACATTACCTACTTACGAAAAAATGTATGACCGGTGATGAAGCGAAAGAGGTATGTAGGAATCGTAGTAATGTGCGTTCCATAGTATCTGCTTACCCCCATGGGAGACAAGCGAGAATTTATGTATGTATGTATGTATCTGCTGATTTAATCTTAATTTCAGACGACGCGCTTAGACAAAAACATCAATTGTAACATTTGCACTTCGATATCCATTCCTAATGGTAATAAAATAAAGACTTCTTCCATTCTAAAATACTACCAGCTTCAACTCAGTCGTCTATAAACTAGAGCAGTTGCAATAAAATAGACATAAAATTGCAAATTGCAAAAATTTTACGAGTATCTGTATATACTGCTTAGTATGAATACGTCTAGAAGCTATTCAGTATCAGTACACACATACATGATGCAAGAATCTAATGAAAAGTATAAAAATCTTTTAGAGTTTATAAAGCGCCACAATTCCAAGGCACTTTTCTCTCAATTCTATTCAAACACACGTACAGTGCACCAAATAAAAAGCGCAACAACCATGTCAAATTCAAATGTCAACACAGCAAAACTTTTGTTGAACACTGTACTGTTTCTAGGTTAGGTTTTATCCGAGACTTTCCAATTCTTTTGTGCGACGTATGTCATAAGTCAACGTGCGACATGGCCCAAAAATAACGCAACGAGCCCCATTGTGTGTTCGAACAAAGTTCCCTAGGAAAATATGCTTTTTAAATTGGTATTTTTTCTTACCTTTTTACTTGATGTTAGCTTATAGCTGCTGCAACAACAATCAGCCTATGTACTTACTATTGAGTATTTCTATAGACTATGTAGATACTTTGCAAATAAATAAGATTTTTTCCATAGAATATGGTAGAAGAAGACGTAAGATAGTTCATAAAAATCGTGCCCTTAATTTTTTTTACGAGTAATATACAAAAAGACAAATCTGACCTTCTCAAAGAACTATGTATTAAGTTGATATTATTTACGTTGCCTTGAATATTGGATGCTTACTTAGATGAAGTTGTTCGATGAAGTAGAAGCGAACAACTTCACTAATGGCCAAGTTTGTTAGTGTGCATAAGTGGGTCGGTTAATACTCAGCCTCCCATTTTTTATTTGTGATCAATTAGGATAGATTTTTAATGAACAAAGTGTCTATTATTGTTCTCTGAATCTATAGTAGAAGATTTTACAGCGATGTTAGCAAAAGCATTCTTCAGAGGTATATTTATGACGTTTTAGAATTGTTCAGTAATAGCTCAGAATTTGGAATTCCAACTGCCGTTTGGCATTTAAATTACAGTCTTGGATAAATAATTAAATATTCAATAACACTACGTAGCAATCAAAACCGTAAAATGGGGTGAATAGAAATCGCGGGGTGAATAGAAACAAATTATTCAATTATTTTACCATGTATACATACGAAACCGAAATCAGATAAAATGTAGCCCGTGGTGTGTGTGTGTGTGTGAGAGTGTGTGTGTTTGTGTGTGTGTGTTTGTGTGTGTGTTTGTGTGTTTGTGTGTGTGTGTGTGTGTGGGAGAGAGTGTGTGTGTTTGTGTGTGTGTGTGTGTGTGTGTGTGTGTGGGAGAGAGTGTGTGTGTTTGTGTGTGTGTATGTGGGTGTGTGTGTGTGTTTGTGTGTGTGTATGTGGGTGTGTGTGTGTGTGTGTCCTACACACCACAACACACCATCACCTCACCACAATACACTAACACACACATCTGCAAAATAACTTCAACACTCTCACTCATACCAATAGGTACATTCTCTTATACCACTCTGTGTGTACTTACCTACTACAACAAGGTAGGTACTTATAATAAAAATAAGTTTTGACAACCCTAGCGTTTTATTTCTATTCACCCCTCTCTCGTATCTTTTGACCCCAGTTTCCAGGTAAATAGAAACGTGCTACATTTTCCAAAATAACAACTAATTAACGTATTTTTACATATTTTAAGCATTATTATTTGGTAAATTACAACGCGACTTACAATTAAAACATGTTTTAATAACAACATGGATCAAAAATTGTAAGAAAATCGGCTTGAAACATAAAAGTTGTGTCTATTCACCCCATTTTACGGAACCACTCCGTTATTTGTATTGTATTTTTTTTCTTCTTATACATGCTTCCACCACCCTGGTGCCTAAGCTTGTTACTGATACCATATTTCTTCCACAGTGTCTATGCATATGGTGTGTCCTACGACTATACCACCTCCTCCGAGCCGGCGTCACATGGAAGGGCGCAGCCCCCATCGAGCTGTGACTACTACCGCCCCTCCAGCCCTCGGAGCCCCAGCCCCGGCACTCGCTACCATGCGAGTCCACGCTCCTCTTAGGAGGGGCAGAAAGTGACACCGATGCTAGCCTTCATGAACTATGACGTGAAAAACCGTCACTATTAACTAGGGTATAAGATTCAGTTTTATTTGTTTTGAAAGCTATTTGACACGTCAACGAAATTAAAGGGTTTTGGCGATGCTCAAAATGACAATATTCTACTTTGATATAAAGAAATGGAATGGCTGAGAATGAGATCATGTTCCAAGTATATGGACCCAGTATCTAAATGTATGCAGTATCTGTGAAGTTGGCATAATTAGCACATAAATATTACCAAATGTATTGTATATCGTAATACCTAGAAATTCTCTCAGACCATTGGGAACCGCTTTCCGGAAAAACGATCATCATAAAACAATAAATACTTCAAGCTACTTTGTACAGGTTCTCTCTTCTAGGAAATGCTTCAAGAAGTTGCTCTATCGTTGCTAAGATTTCAATTTAATTAGGGTAGACTGGGTACGGTTGTAACATTTTTGCGTTTATCGTTCGTACAAGTGACATTTATAGGACTAACAACATAATAAACGTTTGTAATAAATCCGTATACATCTGTCTTCAAAAAGACATAACAATTAGATAGTTAAAGTCAGTAGTTTCCAGACAGTTACCATTAACTGAAATGTCGGCTACTGTTACAACTGACCCCCATACCAGGGGCGGTTGTAACAGTGAGGGGGGTCAATTGTAACACACTCAAATAAAGTTCAGTGAATGCGTTTTAATCACTTTTATTGCTTATAAATGACAATCAAGTACTTACGTATTACTTAAGATTAATATGGCACCATTTAAGGAACATTAATTTGTAATCAGTCTTTTTAATCAGTCTATGACATTTTGATTTTTAAACAAGTACAACTTCTAATTAAACTAATTAAATAATATTTTAAACAAAACATAATAATGACAGTATTTAATCAGATGCACTGCAATTATGACAGATGTAATATCTATTACCGTCGGTACAATCAATGTGTGACCAAAGATGACAGGTCCCTTGGCATTGTACCCATTTTTCACCTGATCTACTATCTGAGAAGGCTTCTAGGCAAACCAGGCAATAATACTCTTCTTCTTCTGATGATGCAGGTGGTGTGTTAGCTTTCTTTCTTGCTCTTCCCTTTCCTTTACCTTTGTGTTTCATACCAGTCGATGATTCTAATACTTTTTTCTTCACTTGTTTATCTTTCAATCTTTTCTGTCGCTCTTCATACTCCTTTCTAACAGCTTCCTTTTCAGGGGTGTCTGTATAAATAGCAGATTTTTTAGTTTTTCGACCCCTATTTGCAGTTTTCCTAGGGGCAGCTTTTGGGTAGGGCCGTATTGCCTCTGGTGAAAATATTGTTTGACGGCTTAGGCGATGGTTGCTGATCAGGTATTTGTCTTGGTGGTGTAGTAGTCGCTAGGCCGTCAATGTTTTCAGGAATATGAATTTCAGCGTTTTGTATTGAAGCTACTAGGCTGGCTAAAGCCTCGTTCAACAACGAAGGTGATAGCGGTGGTGTTTCATCGTTAGGAGCCGATACAGGAATGTTCTGATCCATAATCACTTCTTCTATATTGTTTGGGTTTGGCCTGTCTGTCACAAATGAAGGCGAAAAGTCAATATCTTGAAATATGTCACGGTTGAAAGGGTATATTCCTGTCTTTCGAAAGCCAGCCTGAATATTTGATTGGGTCAGAGCAAGTGGCATTGCGGTTGTCGTAATACAGGGTATGTCGTAAATGGTCATAGTTCTTCCTGGATGATTTCGCATCCAGGCGTCACAGGCTGTATTGAAGGCTTTTTTCAAAGGTCGATCCAGGGGCTGGAGTTTGTGTGAGCAGTGGGGTGAAAACGATAATAGAACTATTCCATTTTCTTTACAGAAATCTAGAGAATTTATGTGTATATGGGATGAGTGGTTGTCCAAAAGTAGCAATACTTTGTGTGAAGGAGACGCATTTGTATGTTTTTTGAAATGTTTTAAGAAAATTAAGAACGTGTCATCTTGCATCCAGCCCGATGGATTGCCTGTTCCAATGGAACCCACAGGTCCATCCCTGATGAAATGTTCTTGATATCGTATGCGAGGGAATACGAACATGGGGGGAATAGCATTGCCCAACGCGTTTGCCGCAAAGGCCAATGTGACCAATGTGCCACGCTCAGCTGAGGTAATGGCTCCTACTTGCCTTGTGCCACGTCTAGCCACGACCCTGTCGGGTTTTTGCACGGTGGTCACGCCGGTTTCATCGACATTATATATGTCTTGAGGTTCGAAATGATCACGGTCCATAACAATTTGTAGATTATTATAAAAGATATCAACATTAGTCCTGTTGAAACTGGTCGCTCTGGACAAGCTTGTAGCTTGAGCTGCGCGCACAGATAGCTCAGGGTTCCTCTTCATGAAGGATCGAAACCACTCCTCCCCAGCCCTTTCGTTTTCAACCCAAGTAGGAGGAATCTGCAAGTTGTATTTTATAGCAAGTTCATACGCCAACTTTCTTACCTCTTTTGTAGAAAGTCCGAAGTATATATCTGCAGAACGAGTCAGGTATTTGGCAAGCTGTCGTTCTTGGTCTTCTGTAAAAACTCTGTTATGCGCTCTAAATCCCATTGTTACATTTTCCAACTCCACATTACTTTCGTTCGCTGTATCTCTCTTTCGTTTGTACCGTAACAGGGAGACATAGTTAATACCATGAGTATCTGCCGCTTGTCTCAAAGAAACTCCAGTTTTAAGATCATTGTAAGCATCTCTATATCGGAATATCTCGCTTTCTCCCCTTGAAGTCTTTCTTACGCGTTTTCTAGGCATCTGCAATGCAAAATAAAAAAATAATTAATGTTACAACCGTACCCACAAAAAGTGTTACAATTGTACCCACCCTTCCCTTTTGCCAATAAAACGATCTCAGTATCAATTCAAATTAACCCACAAAAAAAAGAATATCCTGTATTTGAAACTCTAAAGTCTAATAATCATAAATAAGAACGAGCAAAACTTAGAACACTATAATAACAATGAAATTGAGGAAAGAAATCGATCAAAAATACTTACTTTTGCTTGTCAAAACACAATAGGCCACTCTGTACAAGTGTACACGTATACAGCGCGCGGACTGCGACGCAACACTGCTGATCATGTCCGAACACGTAAGCCGCGTGTCTTTCCCCTTGTACCCCTCCTCGCACGGTGAATATTTCTGCCAATATTTGAATTGTTACAACCGTACCCCGTTACAACCGTACCCAGTCTACACTGCTTCGACTTCTTGGAAATGGTCATGTTTTCTTAACTTCTTTTCTCATTACCTATAAGATTTTTTCGAAGTAATTACTAATGATCTCTATTCTACAGACCTTGGCATTTTGATAACCTTTGACCTATATTTTATACCTATATACATATCCAATCTTTAGTATTCTATTCAAAATCTAGATCACTGGAACCGCATCGAAGATCGGGTCCATTGATATCAACCGAAGGGTTCGTAACTACGGTAGCCCGTTTTTGTGTTAGTTTTTGGTCCTTATATAGATTTAGGAAGAAGATGTAGAAGATAATCTTACACATAAGTATGAGTATTATAAATATTTCTTTTTACTTGCATTATTGATTTGGATACCAATAACGAATGGACAAATGAATAACATTTTATGCAAAAAGACAATAAAAATGTGAAGAGACCCTTAGAAGAGGCACTTAAGCTCTCCCTTGGGCGCCAATCATCTAATTATTTTATTTAACTTAATTACTTTCGCGTTCTGGCAACTAATTGCAAAGCAAAAACAGGTAAAGCATTTTATTATTTTGAAAGGTAATTATGTAAATGTAAGTGCAGCCAGTGATTAAAGCAATGAGAATTTTGCATGAACTGTGCACTGCGTGTTCCCAGTTTCGTGAAAAGAACAAAAAAAAAACAAAGCTTTCTTTTATGTGATATTTTCGCAAATTACCTTTTGAAACACAAAGGGAATTCATTTTTCAAACTCTGCTTTTCGTATTATGAGATAATTGATCTGAAAATGTGTTTTGTCTACAGAAATATTTTACGTTAATGATAAAACGGATGCCTGGGGCAAGTAGATTGCTGTGGCTGAAACTTTTAATATTAAAAATAGTATTATTTTATCACTTTTTTATTTACGATCTATTGCTATGTTTCACACAATCTCTGTTTTTGGCATTCTTGTAATTTTTGTAACTCTAGGCTGGTAAAGAATTACACTCCTTAGCAGTTCCTTAGTGAGAGCTCATAATCTATTTTCGTTTTAAATCCGATTGTACCAATTTAGCGATTAACAAAAATTCACTTGACGTGTCATCTAGCGATTCAAATTTCTATGTTATCGAGAGTACAATAAATAATAATATTCTGTGCGTATCAAGTTAAGACATCAATTTGATATTTATAACTGTTTTTGAAAAAAAAGCGATTTATTTTGTAATAGGTTTTTCAAACTGGTCAATCGAATTGATTGATGGAGTTATTTTTATACCTATGTATGTATATTATATAATTTTCAATAGAAAATGAAGTCTTACAAATATTATGGTGATTTTTGTACAACGTGTGGTCTGCTTATAGAAAAGTTTTGATGAAACTAGTCAACATATACTTTTGACTTTATAATTTATATATAAAGTTGAAATTACAGTGAAGATATTTGTGGAATTTGAGTAGATATGTTGTTGGTGTATGCAGTATTGCTACTATGTAATGTATGTTCGATATGTTGTGTGGCAACAATATAGCAATGTTTAACTTATACGAATACTACTACTACTACTACTACTATACTACTACTTATATTAAAACTCTCGTGGGACATTAAATAAATTAATATATTTTCGGCTTACTCACGTAATTATTTGACGAGTAACTCGACTAGTTTCAAGCCATGCTAGATGCTCATATTCATGAGCAGCATTCGGCGACCGTATTGTTGTACTTCAAATACCGTCGTTGACTTTTATCGCAGACTACATATTACAACCTCAAATTTAATAAAACTTCTCATTATTTTGTAAATGTAACTCTAAATAACTGTAAATGCTTTATTTCTTACTGGTCTTGCCTTTATTGTTTAAAAACAATAAAGGCAAGACCAGTTAGAAAAACAACATTTAAAACTAAGTTTAGATCAAAAAAACTTTTTGTTAACGCGGTTTTACGAACAATGTGAAAACAATAGAGAACTTACAAAGCCTCTGTTGTTCGATCAAACAGATTATTTGATCTAAAATTATTTGTAAATACTACATAGAAACATATATTGTATATAAAAAATAATGTAAATGTATATTTATAGACGCAATGCTTGTTTTACTGCTTGTACATAGAAAAGGAGTTTTTATTGGGCAATGTATAGCCTTAAGTGTAAGCGCTGTATAAAAATAGACAAATGAATAAAAAAATGCGTTACAATGAAATTCCAATATTATAAACGTCTAATAAATTGAATGTTGAAACTTGACGTAGTTTAATTTATGACACAAGTACCTAGTTTTAGTGCTAAAGTTACCTCACCGGACATGGAAGTTTCGGGAGGTACCTGTGTCTGATGGGGCGGGAGGAAACGCCCGGGTGTCATCACTGCGAGGGCCGCCCTGAGGACACGGTGGAACACACGGTGGGAGAATGCCCTTCGTGGGCTGAGCACCGCCGTGTCCTCAGGGAAGTGATCGGCGATGGCGACCTCTCGCGTCCGGGCCTAGTGCAGGCCATGATGCGGAGCGAGGGGGATTGGGATGCCGTCTCCTCCTTTTGCGAAGCAGTCATGCTAGCTAAGGAGGAGGCGGGACGCGTGAGGCAGCGAAGCGCTGCCTCCTCGCAACCCAGCTATCGCGAAGGACACACCGGGCGTCGGGGATCGCGGGACGATCTCCGGCCACCGTAAGCGCGGGCCTGCGGACGGCGAGCATGGGTGGCTCCCCGTCCGACCAGAAACAGACCCGAGCGTACGGCGCGTCGCGTTCCGCGCGCGCCTCAAAGAGCCATCAGACCACCACAGATGGGGCCCAATAGGGCCGATGCCGATTCGGAGTCGCGGAGAACCTAACGGGTAACCGGGGCTCCGGCTCGACGTGCAGGAGAAGGAACGGGGTGGTTTTTAGTCAGTAAGAGTCTGACACTCCCTCCCGCCTCACCCAGGCGGTGGCAGTCATTCGATGATTTTCCCCCCTTAAAAAAAAAAAAAAAAATGCTGTTTGACGCTAAAAAAACGTGACGTCACAATACACGATCTCGTACAAAATTCGTAGAACTCTGTCGTTTTTGACGGTTCGAAAAAAGTATTGAAATTGATTAGTTGGTAAGTACCCAATTGTTTATTCGTTGACATTAAGCATGCTCCAAAACTGCTAGAACGTTTGGATTTATAAAATTTGGACTTTTACACAGATTTTATCCTTATATTCCTACAGAATCGATACTTGTTCGAGATAAATTTGAAGAATTACATGCAAGGGAAGCCTCCGATGAAAAAGCTAGTGTTTTAATAAAGGACTTATTTCTACTTTTTTCTCACTTGAGTTAATATCCGAAGAAATTATTCACTCCTGGAGAAGGTCATCAATAATTCAGTTGGAGCAATCTGCGACTTTTTCGTTTAAAAAGTCGTTTATTATGTGAAACTTTGTTACTTAATTTCTTCTGCTAAGTCAAAGAGTAAGTTTTTTGCAAGTTAAAACTTGTTTAGTAATATATAATCAATTATAAAAGGTTGTAACTATTTTATGTCAGTATGTCACTTGGTTTAATGTAAATATACGCTCATTGATAAGGTTTAAAATGGTAAGTTAGGTACAAGTCCTCTGTGGATTGGTCACATTTGTCGAAGAACCTATGACTGTTGAGGTAGACGTGTTCTGGAGTAGAGACGAGAAGAGTTGAAGATCGAATTTTATGGCGTGCTATTGGGGAAGGGTTTTCCGTCTGTCAACAGGAACATGTAGATACTAAACTAGAACAATTGAGTCAAAACAAAAATGAAGTCAGTTATAAAATATAACATAACATCACGCCATTTATCCCCGAAGGGATAGGCAGAGGTGCAGATTACGGCACTTAATGCCACTGTACAATGTAACACCCATTACATACATAAATAGTGAAAAGTCACTATTTATGTTATGAGTCCCATGTAATAGGGGGTGAGCCTATAAAATATAAGACTTAACTAATACGGTGCCTGCACGGTTGGTGCGGTGGCTTGATAAGTGGCTGCGGCGCAACGTGCCGTGGGTTCGATTCCCGCACGGAACAACTATTTGTGTGATTCACATGTATGTATCAGGGTGCTTACTCTTGAATCCAATCTCAATGTCAATGCGATTTCAATCCAATAAAATCTGAATAATTATTCAATGTCAACACTATACAACCACAATCGTAGCTGTTACAATAGCATTCAGAGTACGGAATATAAAGCCAAACTCAATACCATTTAGTTTATTAAATATCCACGCAATACGGATGCAATAGGCGCTAATGTCGCAACTCAAGAGTACGAAATTTCACAATACCAATGTCGATCGATCGGAATTGGATTCAAGAGTAAGTCCCCAGGTCTGGCTTTCATGTGTATGTTTTGTAAACGCAACCACGACACAGGAGAAAATCCTATTGTGAAGCAATGTTTTTTTAATAGCTATATAATAAACTTATAGCATACACCCATCTAAATACGTCACACTGGTTGGAAAACATATTTGGGAAGTCAAGCAAAATGAAAATGTGTTCATTCCACGCCATGTTCCCGTCACAGCTCACACCTCCGTCCCAAAATGATTAAAACTTTGGTTTATAGTTGCATTTCAACGGAATGCCACCGCAGAGTCGTTGTTAATGAAATTTTAAATTAATTAACTACAACTTCATGACTCGGTGCTGAATATGTAGTTGAAATAATAATTTTATTTTAAGTATAACTTTCAAAGTGAAAAGTGGGTGTTACATTGTACTGTGGTAAATGTGCACCTCTGCCTACCCCTTCGGGGATAAAAGGTGTGATGTTATGTATGTATAACTTTCAACATTTTAACTCGAATTCTGGTGATAGTTGTCTGTTCTCTTTGTGGCTTATCTTGGAAATGTTTGAAATTCATCAAATTACTTCGTGATAGCTCAGATAATTTTAGCAACATATCTAGTTAAACGTTACAGTTATCGTGATTAAAATTGTTTAAATGTAAATTTTTTTATAGTTTGACTAGCGGACCCAACAGACGTTGTCCTACATATCCACTTGAATGTATAAACAAAAATTCATTCAAATTAGTTCAGCTATTTAGGATAAGTAACTTAAACATCGACTACAGCGCCATCTGCCGGGCTGATTTGTGAATCTAAACCATTCCTAGATCCCCTTGAACACACACAAAAAATTTCATCAAAATCGGTCCAGTCTTTTGAGAGAAGTTCAGTGACATACACACTCACAGAAGAACTATATAGAGGTATATAAAGATGGGCCGACGTTTGACCACTATCTCAGCTGGTGGTACGCGATGATGCGGTCTACGTCGTCCCAAAAGCAACCTATTCGTTTGGGCTTTGAAGACAGCTAGGCTTTTTTTTTAATATTACATTTCTTATTCTCCACGGACTCTTGTCCGTGCCCTTGTCATTTCATTACATTTTCTTTTAATTAACGGTCAAAATTAATTGTTACAAAAAAGACAGCTAAGTTATAGCCTTCAGGAAATAGGTATATACTCTGGCAAATAATTCCACTCATATATTAAAATGTAGGTAGATGCGGTTGGAAAAGCACCTCGGTGTATGGCTGCTATGCAACGGGGTACGAAATCCATTACCGCTCTTCAAAACGTAAACGTAAACCTCATTCTTGAATATAAGATATAAATACAAGAAATTCTTTACAGATCCTCTATAATATGGAACGAGACACTCCTTCTGTTTAAATGTTTATCCATTTATTTACGACCCGAAGTAGTACTCTAACCTCATACATATTTTTCTTTTCAATCACATGTGTTTAAACAAGAATGTCCACAAATGCGACCTTTTGTCGACCTTTAAAAGTTCACCTCACACACCAGATATTATTTGATAATTTATATATACAAAAATATACATTAGTATTAGAATAAAACCTTTTAATATAAATCAAATTAGGGTTGTTTTTAACCATGTGAAGTCAATATAGTTAGTCATATTTGGAACTTCGTTATAACCCAACCAATGATTCCAGTGGGGGATTAAACGCAGGGGACGAAGGTGAAGTCCTTTGTATATCATCAGAAATTTCCCGACTGACGACAATGCATCGTAAATTATTACCACCTTTATTATTTACATTATCTATACCAAAAGTCATTGGCAATAATAAAAATCATAAACAAAATTATTTATCTAATAGTTTATTCAATTTCAGAATCAAGTGAATGTTTTAGAACAACTATCCAATTATCTAGAGTTACAAAGCCAAAACCAAAGCAACTCACTATACCACCCAATGTGTCATCTTAACACCGCCCAACAAAGCAATACCCACCCTGCACCAACACATTAAAGTCTATTTTTAAACAGGGTGACTTTCAGCGATATCTTGGCAAATATTTACTGGACCGTCAAAAGGGAACGGTACGACTAATGGCGTAGACGTAGCTCTTGTCCGCTCATTAGAACCACTCGCCGAGTTCGTAGTGTCCCGTTTACGCCTTTGTAACATTTTGAAGAATTTAAGACACCCTTATACGTTCCTTTTGAAGAAAAAGGGAGGAATGTCCGGTGAAGGAAATGATGGATGGTTTCTAAGACGAAGCAAGAAAATTGGGGAAGTTTTTTGTCTCCTGCAAGACCCATTAGGTTCTTTTACGTCGTGTGTTAGTTAGATAGACAGTACAATGGTCTGTGACAGTTTTGTGTTAGTTGAGCTACGTTTTTGCAATAGTAAAACTGTTTTGTCTCTTTGTATGTACTTACTACATGTTGAGTAAATTGAAAACAAAAATAAAATACAAGTTTGAAATATTTGGTTGAACAGAATCTTCTAAATATGGAACAATGGTTAGCAAACAAAGTTCTCAATAATCATATAGGTAACGAGATACTAAATTAAAAAAAAAATATAAACACAGACCGAAGTGTGGGAGAGCCATGCTTAACACAAATGGGCCGGATCAACCGGAATGATACCACGTCCGAGCAGAAGTCACGTGAAATATCACTTACGTTGTATTTCGTCGTGTGAGTGAGGTTACCGCCTTGTTACCGCCTTGTTCCTCAATATCTACAACCCGCGAATGCCCAACAATCCTCAAATTTCTAATCCCCAAAAGGCCGGTAAGGTACTTGTAACGGTATCTATCAAGTGATCCGTCTGCTCGTTTACCGACGTATCCCGTAATGAGAAAAGACCTATTACATTTATTTTGTACAGTACTTACCTATATGTATAAATAATATCAATAACACATAAAAGTGGTGGCTTTCATAAGTTTCATATATTTTCAGGCCCTTGTCAACAAAAATTCATTGCCTTTAGAAGTTGACAAAAGGGTTTTTGTCAAACATTTTTGCTACACAATACTTCGTTTGTGAAATTCAATCTTACACATTGACGCCATTAGCTTATATGAAGGTTTCCTCAAAAAGATCGTAATCTGACTTCTCTGAGTACTAAATTATGTGTTCGTTATAAGTATAAACTGGTTTTGTTCTTTCCCCTCTATACATCTACCTCTACATATACAGATAAATAAAATTGAAATGTCTGTTTGTAATATTATTGAAATAACTGCCTTTTACTACATGCATATGCTTTTACTATAGAGGTATACATATATACGATAAATGTTATACCAAATTATCATTTTTTTTTTAATGTTGTCTATCTATCTGTTTATAATGGCTAATCTCTGAAATAGCTGGACCGATTTCGACGGGACTTTTACTGACAGGTAGCTGATGTACTAAATAGTAACATAAGCTTCTTTTGTTTTGGGAAATGGAAACAAAAAAGAGGTGTCATAAAACTCATATTTTACGCGGACGAATTCGCTGGCAATATCTAATATTTTATATTAATATAGTAAGACATGATGACTGCCTCGTTGGCCGAGTGGTCGAAAATTCGACTGCCGGGCAAAGAGCCCGGGTTCCATTCCCGTGTCGAGCAAAGTATTACTAGGTTTTTAAAAAAATCTCAGTAGTAGCACGGAGTTTGGAATTGTGCTCGGTATATGGCAATAGGCTCACCCCCTTATATATGGGACTCACAACATAAATAGTGAAAAGTGGGTGTTACATTGTACAGTGTCATAATGTGCACCTCTGCCTACCCCTTCGGGGATAAAAGGCGTGATGTTATGGGCTATGATAAGATATTAATAAAACACATATTTGATCACCCAGTTAAATAACAAGTTTCAGAAATATTTTTTTATTCAAGCTATTGAACAATTATTTAAATACGTAAACAAACTCCAGTACAAAATGATCCACTCATCTCGAACTCAGTTCAGACATTAAAGCAATACAATTAAAGCAACAGAAATCAATGATATTAATTGCTTCGTTAGTGATGATAAGTCAAAGTGCAAACGATACTCAATCATAAATGATATACATAATACCTCTTTTTGTATGGCTTTCAAATAAGTTGATATAAAGTTCAATGATACATGTCCAATTGGAATTACTCTAATGATTCAATAAAGCAAGCCTAGTGACCCCAACCAATGTTGACCCCCTATTGTATGCTGGACGGTGAACCTGTTAGCCGTGGTACTAAACTAAATAGTTATGGGGACCTAGTAGAAAATAGAACAAGATAAATAAAAAAATACCAAAGGATTGAATTTCTATATATCTAGATATTATTTAATAGATGTATGGTTTGAAACGAACTTTGTCAGTAAGAGTGGACTGAAGTATGAATCTTTTTATTATGGAATTTAGAATTATAATATGAATACATAATAATAATAATACATAATATGAAATTATGGAATAAGCCGAAAGCTGTAAACGAGCACACTGATCACCTGATGGTAGCAATCAGCGTCGCCCATAGACACCCGAAACACCAGGGGCGTTATAAGTGCATTACCGGCCTTTTGGGAATTGGGAATTTGAGGATTGTTGGGGATTCGGGGATTGGGGAGACTGGGGAGTGGGGATGATTGGGCCTCCAATAACCTCATTACCTCACTCACACGACAAAACACAACGCAAGCGTTGCTTCACGTCGGTTTTCTGTGAGGCCATGGTATCACTAAGGTCGAGCCGGCCCATTCGTGCTGTAGCATAGCTCTCCCACACTTAGCTTATCTATTGTGAGATGCCATAAGTGCCTTTACGTAATAGAATTAATTGAAATAAGAATCGAATGCTTCAACCAAAAAGGGTTTAACATACTATACATATAAAACGATAATACGCCAATCTGTAACACTTTAATACATTTTCATCCTTATACTTTTACAATAAAGTAGAAAATATACTATCACAGTACGGCTAATGTATTTATAGGCTTCGATATAGTACTCACATACAAAGTTAGACCATTAGAAATGTTCTACGCAAATGAGTAAATTCTTGAACGAAACGATTCTAGAACACTTCAAGTATGAAACCACAGGGCTTAGTGCAAGTTTGTTTTAAGTTTAATGAGATCGAAACGAGACTGCGTTTGACGTTCTAATTGGTTACTCACTGGAATCGACCAAATTGACTGCACGGTTGGTGCGGTGGCTGGGCAACCGGCTGCCGTGCAACGTGTCGCGGGTTCGATACCCGCACGGAACAACACTTTGTGTAATCCACAAATTGTTGTTTCGGGTCTGGGTGTCATTGTGTATGTGAACTTGTATGTTTGTAAACGCACCCACGACACAGGAGAAAATCCTAGTGTGGGGCAACGTTTAAAAAAAAAATCAGAGAGCCATACGCTGTCTCGTTTGTACTGAGCCCTCAGTATCGAGAGCGAGGTAAACGATATAGTTACAATGTATTTGATACTGCTATTAATGTGCACTGAAAACTAAACTTATCATAACGTTAAACTAGCTCTCGTATTCTTGTTGGTAGGGTTGTTATAATGTTTAACATTATTTCGTTCATTTATATGTATTTTTTGCTAAATTGTCAAATTTCACTATAACTGGGTTTAAAAAAAATCCCAGTAATATCACGGAGTCTGGAACTGTGCCCGGTATATGGCAATAGGCCGCATTACATGGGGCTCATAACAAAAATAGTGAAAAGTGGGTGTTACATTGTACATTACATTGTGCATTAAGTGTCGTAATGTGCACCACTGCCTACCCCTTCGTGGATAAAAGGCGAGATGTTATGTTACTTTCATATTAAACTTAGTCTATGTATACAATTGTAGGAAAGGTTATGTTAAAGAATTTCTAAATGAAGTAAAAGTATCCTACAAAATATTATAGTAGTAGAAACCGACGTGAAGCAAGGGGAGGGGTGAGGTGGGTGAGGTTACCGGAGGCCCAATTACCCCCTCCCCTTCTCCAATCTCCCTTCTCTAATCCCCAAAACGCCAGTAACGATCTTGTAACGCCTTTGGTGTTCCAGGTGTCCATGGGCGACGCCGATTACTTACCATCAGGTGATTCATCGGCTCGTTTACCGGCTTATGTCCTAAAAAATAAATGGTCTTTATAAAATTTAACTAAGAATGTCCCAAAACAAAGACATATCTTCATTTACCAAATGTCTTCAACAAGTCCAAAAGTGTTAATCTACTTCCTCCATTCGTATAGAGAAAGTAGTTCAGTGTCACATTCAACTTAGTTCCTAGTACGCCTACATCTGTCTACTAAAGTCCCATTACCTTACTATACCAGCACCCTTATCTGGTTCAAACTCAGAGCCAAAGTTAGCTCAACTTGCACTGAATACTACATTAAACTAACTTTAAGTGCCTATCTCGTAGATCGGACTTCGTCGAATAACTTTATGATTTATGGCAATACTAAATTTTATATAAAAATGGATATTGAAGAGTTTATGTTCTTTCCTGACCTCAGGGTTTGGATTCTAAAAGGTTTATTTTGTGGAAAATTTTGATTCAGGTTTTTGGAAGGCATTATGTAAGCTCCACTTATATACAAGATAGCACATGACAACTTTGATAACATAAAATAAAAAAGGAAAGAATCCTAATGCACAACACGCACTTGTGGTGTTTCAGGTGTCCATGGACGACGCCGATGGCTTACCGTCAGGTGACCGGCTTATTCCTTAAAAAAACTCTTTAATTAGAGTTCTTTCAAATCCAATTCTAAACACATTATATTGATATAGATACTGTAAAGCACAATATTAAATTAGATTTTCTTGACACAGCGAGGTGAAGTAACCTTGAAGGAATATAACTATTTGATTTGAGTTTAAGATGGACTTTTTCGAAGTCGTTTTACCAGTGATTCTTATTTCAGACCATTAACTGTTGATAAAAGACCTAAAAGCCTCAGCAATATTATTTGCACTTAAAATATACACCTATCATATAATACACCTGTGTTCCAGCTATTTCCCACTTTGGAAGTTACTCGTACGGTGCAAGGTTTATACAGAACAATATTTCCTACTGCTTTATGGCTTCAAGTCGCCAAAGTTTTCGTGCATCATAAAAATTACCTTTTTAAGTGGATCGCATTTTTCACTTCTTTATCTTTTCCTTGTTTGTTTATTTAGTAAGACCTTTTTATGTTGTTGCAAATTGATGTTGAACGTAGCTTAAATAAACAAGGCAGAATTTTATTATGACGTCGCTATATTATTAAATGTTCAGTATTCACTAATTTAATAACAAAAATATAAGTGCTTACTATTCATCTACATTTTTATTTAAAACTTAGGTATTTGCAATTTTATGGTACCTTAAGTAGTCTTTGCAATATCAAACTGTTATAGCAGCCTGTGAAATTCAATGTTTGCTGTAATTCTCCGATCGAAGGCCTTGCTATCGTGGCTAAACAAATTACAAATTGAACTTCACTGAGGGACCTGTCCTTCGTATCCTCATCTGCACTGACTTTTATGTATTTTTATTGTACTTTTCTTTACTTCCAAGGGCTAGCACAGATGAAGGACTTTTGTATACTGAAGAAAAAAATCAATTTAGGGTTGTAGCAATCATTCACTGTTAACGTGACTGAACTGCATCTAGGCCCAGGCCTTGGCCTTTTTGAATAAATAATATATATTAATTTAATTAAAACACGGTGGTTGAACGACCAGCTAGGCTATTTCGGAACTTTAATTTGCAAGATCGAAGTGAACTCGAACGCCGTCCGCCATGTCATTGTTTGTGAGAATAATCGCGACGCGACCAATGGCGAGCGCGATCGAGCTCACTTCGGAAGTTCAAATTGAAAGTTACAGAATGACCTAGCTGGTTTCCGGGGCTCCGGATCATTAATTATAATTTTTTGTATGGTGACGTAGTTAAATCAGTTTTAGGAAGTGGCCAAGTTGTCGCATTTGCGACTACCGAGCATGAGGTCCCGATTCCCGGGTCGGGCAAGTATACTGGGTTTTAAAAAAAATCGGGGATACAAAGCGTGATGTTATGTTATGTATACGAGAATGTTATGTATGGTTGTTTGAAAAATCTGCACTTTAGTACCATATTGAAAGGGTGGCAAATACTTTAAATGCCTAAAAGAAAATTCTAAATTTTCAATTCCAATCGATCTATATTTTAATTGTGAAATTTCGTACTCTCGAAATGCATATTGCGTGGATATTGAATGAACTAAATAGAGGTAGTATTGAGTTTAGGTTTATATTCCGTACTCTGTTATATTTACAGCTACGATTGGTGTTGTATAGATTTGACATTAAATAGTTATTGAGATTTTATTAGATTGAAATGGCATTGACGTTGAGATTGGTTTCAAGAGTAAGCGCCCTGGTATTAAACAATGCGATATTATTTTAAGTAGGTACTGTTGACTTCGTTAAAGGAAAAGTAACTCAACTGAAAACTTAGATTGTACCAAATCCATTGTTCGACAAATCGTCAATTTCACATTCGTTTATGTAAATTAATACACAGAATAATCACTTTATTCCCTCACATAATACAGTTCAATATTGCTTGAGACAGAAAATGATGCTTAACATACATCGTGTTTCATTTCATACTGTGTATAACCTGTTAATTTCCGTAACGTTTATATATAGTTTTGTGAAAATGGGACAAACATTAAAATAATGTCAAGTCAAATGGTTTTGCATCGTTTCGCGTGACTGAGTTCAAATTGAAAGCCTCTCGATTATTTCTTCAAATAGAAATACATGGATGGTTTTTATTTTGGTTGTTTCATCCTCATCATCATCATCAACAGCCTATAAATGCCCACTGCTGAGCAAAGCCTCTTCTCACACGGAGAAGGTTAGAGCGTTAATCACCACGCTTGCTCAATGCGGGTTGGCGATTTCAAACTTATAATTAGAAATTATATGTAAGTCCAGGTTTCCTCACGATGTTTTTCCTTCACCGTTTGTCAGTGGTGTCTAAATAATCTTAGAAAGTACATATAACTCGGAAAAAGTCACATTGGTACTTGCCGTTGGTAGGTTTCGAACCCGCACCCTCATGCATGAGAAGCGAGCGTCTTAAACCTCCAGGCCACCACGACAATTTGGTTGTTTATTTTTTCAATATTCTACGTTGTTGAGGTCAATAAATAACAAAATATACGTAAATTTTTCCACATAAGTTGTTTTATTCATCGCTAGTTTATTGTGCATTAGCTGTTGCCTACGACTTGGTCCGAATAGAATAATGATTCTGGCAGAATTGAGGCTTCTGAATTAGTCTTTATCAAGGGTATTCTACTATCGTCCGAATTGATTCAGTACCTAGTATAGGGCTCCTCTCCCGTAAATGAGCCTATATGTTGACATGTTAAAATTTAAAGTAAATCCATGCAGTACTTTTTGAGATCATCTCGGACATATATACAAAAAATCACAAAACCATATTTTTGGCTTCGGTATCAATTATAGGTCACGCTGCGCTCCAAGTAGGTATTCTTTTTAAAAATATTCAATTTTTTCTTTTCTATGATTTTATTATGTATATAAATAGATAGATTATTATAGATTATTTTTAACCTGGAATTCATTTTTAAAGCGGTTTTCGGTTTGGGTTACTGTTAACGGGTTGATCTATAATTTATTGGGTGAGGCCTATGTTCAGCTGGAAATGTGTCGATGATGACTTCTAGTTTGTTTTCGCAAGGTGATAAAAATTTGCATCCTACTGATATTATAACTGCGGAAGTTTGTGAGTATGTACGTGTGTGTATGTTAATCTTTACATCAAAGCTGAACGGATCCAGATGAAATTTGGAACAGGGATAGTTTATGGTCTGTAATAACATATAGGCTAGGCATGCTGGTACAATTTAGTATTTGCATAATTGTGTATAAGATATTGTATAAAATCAACTTCATCATGTAGGCACTTGACACTCAAAGCGCGTTATACAGATGTATAAAATTAAGACATAACGTTTTGCTATCACTATTAATATAAATAGTTTTCATAGAGGAACGTATGAAGATGGCTCTCATACTTATCACAAATATTTGCTCATACACAGATGAATGTTGACGTTCATTTTATTAAGGAAAACAAATATCTTGTCGGATATTAAGTTTACATTACATAAATGCTTAATCCTCTTATATATGTAGGACTATATTGGTATATACATACATTTACCTTACTACTATTTCAATCCAAGTAATGCTGATTTTCATTATGATGAAGAATTTTCATGGGATTTAAGTGAGGGAGAGCCATGATTCGACATGAATGAGTCGGCTCGACCGTAGTGATACCACGGCCTCACAGAAGACCAACGTGAAACAACGCTTGCGTTGTGTTTCGTCGTGTGAGTGAGGTTATCGGAGGCCCAATTACCGAATTGCAATTTGCGGTTGGGTTGCAGTTGAAATACGGTTCGTATGTTTAGAGCCGGGTGAAGCGAGAGGGAGTGTCAGACTCTTACTGACTAAAAATCACCGCGTTCTTACTCCTGCACTTTGAACCGGAGCCCTGGCATCCCGTTAAACCCTTCGCCGCTCCTTATCGGCATCAGCCCTATTGAGCCCCATCTGTGGTGGTCTGTTGGCAAAGGTTTAAGTTTATTAGACTCTCCGAACTGAATCAAATATGCAGTTACCCTTAGCTGGGTCCTGACCCGCGAGAAGAGTAGGGATAGTGAATTGGTGATAAAACTTGTTCTTTTCTGCCGACGTACCTATGTCATGTGACTGAAATGACCGTTGGTAAGTTGCTATTATCATTAAAATATGTTTCAAAGTTCTTATGCTACTGTCTTTGTGTCAATATCTTTCAGTATATTTATAACCTCTCCAACTCGAAATCAATAGGTTTCGGGAAGTATTTTTACGAACTGAACCAAAACTTTACAGATTGTGGTGTCAAAGGAGCTCGATAAGTTTCCAAGCAAGTCGGTTTTCTAATGGTCATACGGTAACGGATTAGCGGAAAATATGTAACACAACATTGTGCTTATATTTAAAGTGGAGTTTTTGTACTCAAATGATTAAGTATAATTAAGGACGTACAATTTTTGTATAAGCACTTTAGTAACCTTAGCTGGGTACCTATGCGAAGTTTACATGTGCTTGGTTAAGGGATACGGAACTAATCGAGCATCTCCGTAATATATAGGGGAAATTAAAGTGCAGGCAAAATAAATAACGCATAATAGGATTATTTTATACAAAAGCTGGATTTAAAAATATCTGTATGGCTAATAAACTAGAGAAAGTAAACTAAAGCAAACTCCTTCGCTTGTAACTTTACCGAATCTTCATATACAGGACGTATCTGCCAGAGGATGGTGTGGGCGATGTCAAGCGAGAGCTCTCTTCGTCATATACATCGGTAGAGGTATGTTTATGCAGCAATAAAACAATTTACTTTTGACAGTGCACCTTTACTTGTTCGCATTTTAATTAAGTCGGCATTTCCTACGGACTATTCTGAGAAGAAACGCCGAAACAAACTCAGAGGTCTCAGTCCCTTTCAAAGTTTACAAATGGTCAAAATACATCAAAGTTTAGGCCACTTACATTGTAATAATATTCACCGTTATAATCTCAAACAATATAATGTCATTTTAATTAAGTCGGCATTTCCTACGGACTATTCTGAGAAGAAACGCCGAAACAAACTCAGAGGTCTCAGTCCCTTTCAAAGTTTACAAATGGTCAAAATACATCAAAGTTTAGTCCACTTACATTGTAATAATATTCACCGTTATAATCTCAAACAATATAATGTCAATGACAATTTCACAGCACTGATTCTAATGATTGCAATCATTATTCGGCCGACAGTATTCTTAGTGCGTCGTTGTTCGTTCGAAGTCCCAGCCAAGCGTGCCTGCTGTTGTGCGATGTTGAAAGTCACTCAATCTCCCTCACTCTTAGGCGGACATGACGTCACAATTAACTCTTGAAGCGCGCCATCTTTATTCATTTTGTTGTTATTCCTTCGTTTTGTAGTAAATCGAAATCCCGTACTAATGACCGTTCCGATATATCTTTTTAGATAGACGATAAAATCAGGCACCGGAGCTAAGGACTGGAAATATGGGATTGGATGGCTGTCTCAAGTGAATAACATAGTAAACCTCTTGTCTATAAAGTCTATTATCGGAAATCTTTTATATAAATTGTTTATCTTTTATGTAGAGTACACATTACTGATGGAGAGTGAATCGTGAGTGTTTTGTTTGGAGAAAAATGGTTTTTATGGACGAGCTCTCAAAAATGTCAGATACAGCGGGGTTTATAGGAATAGAAAGATATTTTGATAGTAATATGTAATTACTGCCTCGTTGGACGAGTGGTCGCAAGTGCGACTGCCGGGCAAGGAGGCTTGGGTTCGATTCCCGGGTTGGATAAGTATTACTGTGTTTTAAAAAAAATCTCAGTAGTAGCGCGGAGTCTGGAATTGTGCTCGGTATATGGTAATTGGGTCACTCCCTATTATATGGGACTCATAACATAAATAGTGAAAAGTGGGTGTTAAATTGTACAGTGGCATAATGTGCACCTCTGCCTACCCCTTCGGGAATAAAAGGCGTGATGTTATGTAATATGAAATTATTGTGTTATTAAACTTTATTCAGTGTTTGGATATATCTTACTTTAAATAGACTAAAATACAACTGTAAAATTAATAAAATTGCATCAAAATAGACACACATTTTGATAAAATCTTTCTGAACATTACGCTAAAAGCTACGTTACAATATATTTTCATATTTTTATTCTACAGTAAATAAAATAGAAGACACTCAACACAAAAGTTTTTAGTCAAAGCTCAGACTCAGAATTAAAACACGTTTTAAACTTCAGTAACTTATTTTTATATAAAAACGAACTTTTGCAAATAAAAGTATTTTAGAGGTATTTCAGATAAAATACAACTTTTTAGAACATCTTTTACAAGTCGTGTCTTTTAAAGAATTCAAATGAATTGAAATTTGAGAGTACCTAACCAAAAAGGCTGCGTGAGAGACATAGTTTGAATAAAGAAAAAACATATCTCTTTCGTGCTTCAATTTGAAGTGTTCTGATTGGCTTAAACCGATGTAAGCTTTGCTATTAGCTCGTTCTTTGTACCTTATTTTTCGCTGATTTTCTTCTTAAACCCTAAGGTTGACTGGTAGAGAATGCCATATGGCATTAAGGTCGCTTTATGTGCCATAATAACATTTTGTACATAAAAGAATAAATAAATATAACAAGGATGGGTATATTTTGTTCAATAACGTAAGGAAGTCAGCGTTTTAAAAAATATTATTTTTAAAGTACCTACCATTATGTACCTTAACTGTTCCATTTTAAGGTTGCTTTGTTATAAACTGGATTGAAAGTGAATGCTAAGAATAATGCAGACATTTTCTTATCATGAGACACAGTAATATGCAAAAGACGATACCGATTCAAGTCTTTATGGCTTACTATAATGATTTACACTGGTCTAAAGCCCGTTCTCAGTCTGCCTAGATTTATGACTAGATCGTATAAGCTTCAGATCGACCCGTTTACACCTGACCGCTTTTTGGAAACCCCGTTACAGAGGTTTATAGTTGTTGGGAAATCCCTAGCGAATTTATTGTTTGTAGTGGCAATATAGTATTGAATTTTCGGTAATAGTTTCATATATTATAGAAACTAATAAATATTGAGGGGGCAATTTGGGTGAGATTTAATTTAAACGTCATTATAATATTCAAAATTTTCAGTAAAAAATGCATAATATTAACAATAATAGAGGTTTGACAAGTTAGCGTAATGCTGCTACGCCGTAGTAATTTACTACGCCGTAGTGTTCAACAGTAACTTTTGCCATCGGCTTTGTTAGTGTTACCTGAATAAAACTCCTACGCGGATGCCACTAGGCATTAAGTCCGCCGTTGTATATCTACAAAAAGTGTAAATAAATAAATAAAATAAATATAGTTGTAACTATAATACAACATTATATACAAGTTACAATTCAACTATACCGCATATTAATTAATATACGGTATAGGTTTGAAACCTCTATCACCATTATTACTACTTAATTGGTTTCATAAGAAAATAAGCTGAACAATATTTCATTACAATGATTTATTTAAATGGACCATTGCAGCAAGGCTTCGACACGAACAAATCGAAATATGAAAATTGTGTCGAAACAGCGTGCCGTTTTGAAGCTGAAACTCAATTGTAATTTATATTCCACTGAAACAAATAATTGAAAAGCAATTTGTTTCGACAGAACCTCGGATGGTGGTGTGAGGTTATTGACATCTAAAACCGCATTCTATTGATTATTAATTTTTTTTTCTTTTTGTTTAACGTTGGGGCAACGTTAAACAAAAAGAAAAAAAAAACACTAGGATTTTCTCCTGTGTCGTGGGTGCGTTTACAAACATACAATATCACATACACATGACACCCAGACCCGGAACAACAATCTGTGGATCACACAAAGAGTTGTTCCGTGCGGGAATCGAACCCGCGACACGTTGCGCGGCAGCCAGTTGCCCAGCCACCGCGCCAACCGTGCAGTCAAATCAAATGAATAAAGTTTAATAACACAATCATTTCATATTACATAACATCACGCCCTTTATTCCCGAAGGGGTAGGCAGAGGTGCACATTATGCCACTGTACAATTTAACACCCACTTTTCACTATTTATGTTATGAGTCCCATGTAATAGGGGGTGACCCAATTACCATATACCGAGCACAATTCCAGACTCCGCGCTACTACTGAGATTTTTTTTAAAACACAGTTCCGAGTTCGACTGTATCCCTCAACCAAGCACATGTAAACTTCGCATAGGTACCCAGCTAAAGTTACTAAAGTGCTTATAAATACAAAAATTGTACGTCCTTAATTATATTTCATCATTTGAGTACAAAAACTCCGCTTTAAATAGCTTTACTTCGTGTTTGTATTATTTATAATGATATAAGCACAATGATGTGTTCCATATTTTCTGCTAATTCGTTACAGTATGACCATTACAAAACCGACTTGCTTCGAAACTTATCGAGCTCCTTTGACACCACAATATATCTGTAAAGTTTTAGTTTAGTTCCTAAAATACTACCTGAAACCTATTGATTTGGAGTTGGAGAGGTTATAAATATACTGAAAAATTTTGATACAAAGACAATAGCATAAGAACTTTGAAATATATTTTAATGATAATAGTAACTCTAACGGTCATTTTAGTCACATGACATACGTCGTAGAAAAGAACAAGATTTATCACCAATTCACTATCCCTACTCTTCTCGCAGGTCAGGACCCAGCTATGGGTCACTGCATATTTGATTCAGTTCGGAGAGTCTAATAAACTTAAACCTTTGCCAACAGACCACCACAGATGGGACCCAATAGGGCTGATGCTGATATGGAGCCGCGGAGGGCTTAACGGGTTGCCGGGGCTCCGGTTTGAAGTGCAGGAGTAGGAACGCGGTGGATTTTAGTCAGTAAGAGTCTGACACTCCCCCTTGCTTTACCCGAGCGGGATAAGTCATTAGATTTTTCACTCCTCAAAAAAAAGGAAAGCAATTCGGTAATTGGCCCTCCAATAACCTAACTCATACGACGAAACACAACGTAAGCGTTGTTTCACATCGGTCTTCTGTGAGGCCGTGGTATCACTACGGTCGAGCCGTCCCATTCGTGCCGAAGCATGGCTCTCCCACACTTAAATCCCATAAAAATTATTCATCATAATGAAAATCAGCATTACTTAGATTCAAATAAAGGTAATAATTAATAAAATATTGATTTAATAATATTAGTATTAAGGTTTATGTATGTATATATACTTTCTTCTATATACCTATTATATAGTCCTATATAATAGGTGGCCGAGAGGTCACAAGTGCGATTGCCGGGCAAGGGGTCTCGGGTTCGATTCCCGGGTCGAAATTACTGGGTTTTCAAAAAATCTCAGTAGTAGCATGGAGTCTGAAATTGTGCCCGGTATGTGGCAATAGGCTCACCGCTAAAACATGGGACTCGTAACATAAATAGTGAAAAGTGGGTGTTACATTGTACAGTGGCATAATGTGCACCTCTGCCTACCCTGTCGGGGATAAAAGGCGCGATGTTATGTAATGTTATGTTGTAGTCCTATATAAGAAGACCAAGCACTCATGTAAACTTAATATCAAAGTCAAAGTCAAAGCATTTATTTCAATTAAACCATAGTTTGGTACTTTTGAAACGTCAACAAATACAAAATAAATAATAGTCTGGCAGTCAGTCCGTCAGTGAAGCTAGGTGAAGCTAGGTGCTCATTCCAAAACGTAGATTCGAATGGAGAAGAACGAGCAAGAAACTCCATTCGTTACTCTTTTAAAAAAGTATGTTCTACAATGTCTCTGATACATATTTCAATACTGTACGCATATGTAAGAACAATGCAAAGACACGCTTGATGCATTATACTAATAACTAACTAAAATAAAAATAATAAAGATCTTAAGTCTAACATGGTGCTCACATATGCATACTGACAATCCATAGAAATAGTGCTTCTATACAAGAAAAAGGAAACTCTTTGTTTCAATAAAGAAAGAAATGCTCGATGCCATAAGGAAACTAGATTGTCTACATTAGAATTAAAGTATTAAATTATGTATTATATTACCCACTATTGGAATTTAACTACTGACTACATTTGAGTATTGTCCAGTGGAGCCGAACCAACATGCTGCCAAGCATTCTTATCTTCAAGATAATCTGTCAGTGTGTAGTAAGCTTGATTACATAATTCGCGCTTAATATATGTTTTAAATTTACTTTCATTGAGATCTAGTATGCTATTTGGTATTTTATTATAGCATTTAATACCTAACCCCATAAAGGATTTCTGTACTTTGGACAGTCTGAATTGCAGTATAGCTAACTTATTTTTGCCTCTAGTATTAAAATTGTGTCTATCGCTTCTTTTTTCAAACAATTGCCTATTTTTCCTTACATAAATTATATTTTCATATATATATTGACAGGGCACCGTTAAAATATTTATCGTTTTAAACAATTCTCTCAACGATTCGCAACGGCGTAAGTTATATTTATATTGCTCGGATAGCCCGCTTTTGCAGAATAAATATTGATTCTATTTCTGCAGCTCGACCCCACAACAAAATGCCGTACGACATAATGCTGTGGAAATAACTAAAATATACAAGCCTAGCTGTATCTACGTCCGTGAGCTGTCTAATCTGTCTAACTGCAAAAGCAGCTGAGCTCAATCTCCCCGAAAGCGCCTTTAAATGCGGACCCCATTGTAGCCTATTGTCTAACGTAATGCCTAAAAATACTGTCTCGTCGACAAATTCTAACTTTTGACCGTTCAAAACAATATCACAATCGTTACTACGCACGTTTGGTAAACTGAATTTAATACATTTTGTTTTTTTTTCATTAAGTGCTAGATTATTAATGGTAAACCAATTATGCACTTGAAGAATGGAGCTGTTTACGTCGTCAAGATTATTTGTACGTCGATCTACTTTAAAAATTAATGATGTATCATCTGCAAAAAGCACCATTCCTGGTTCATTTTTAAATATAAATGGCAAATCATTTATATAGACTAAAAAGAGAAAGGGACCCAATATTGAACCTTGAGGAACACCCATATTCATCCCAGAGCCCTGTGAGTTAATACCGTTAACGTGAACCTTTAACTGTCTTTCTTCTAAATAAGATTTCATAAGATGGAGCGCAGAGTTTCTTATCCCGTAATGATCTAATTTCAGCAAAAGTGTTTCGTGGTCAACGCAATCAAATGCTTTTGAGAGGTCACAAAATACACCAATAGCATCCTGTGCTTCCTCCCAAGCACAAAATATTTCCTTAATCAAAGTAACACCGGCGTCAGTTGTGCAACGACCTTTAGTGAAACCGTATTGTTGTTGGTGAAAGATGGAATGTTTATTAAAATGATAAAGCATCCGAGACAGCATCAACTTTTCAAAGACTTTGCTGAGAACCGGCAAAACAGACACTGGCCTATAGTTGTTAGGTTCTTTAGTGTCACCACTTTTAAATAGTGGGATAACCTTACTATATTTCATTAGGTCAGGAAAAACACCGTCATCTATACATTTATTGAAAATCACAGCCAGATATGGCGCTACAGTTTGGATAAGTGACTTGCAAACCATTACCGATAAGCCCCAAAGATCCTCCGTTGATTTAGTCTTGATTTCTTTAAAAACTTTTATAATTTCTAGAGGATTCGTATATCGAAAACTAAAGTCGTATTGACATGATTCTATGTTGTTCTTAAGCAAAGTTACAGAGAGGTTTGCTGATGACTTTAAAAGTTCAGTTGTTTTAATAGGAATACTAGTAAAAAAAATTTTAATTCCTGGGCTACATCTACGTTTGATGAAATCTGTCTCCTTTCGGTATTTAAATTAAATTCTGAGTTTCTTAATCTTCTCCTACCGGTCTCGTTGTGTACCTATAACTTTCCAAGTAGTTTTTATCTTATCATAAGACGATTTTATTTTATTACTAATTAGCTGTGCCCGCGACTTCGTTCGCGTAGAATAGTGACTATGAGCAGCGTTTTTTTTAAAAATATAAACTTATTTTTATTTTAGATTTGGATCATAATCACAGTCATTTTGGGTAGCTAAAAAACCTACTTTACTGTAATGCTTCTCTATATACATCGGCGGTGAAAGCATACAGGCTGCTGGGATTGCTAACACGGGACAGAGCCACATACAATTGACCGTGCGAAAAACAGCTGATACTTAGATCTATACCCACAACTTTTAGAGTCTGACCTTGAGCTTTATTAATTGTCATGGCGAAACATAGGCTCACTGGAAACTGAATTCGTTTAAAATTAAACGGAAATTTTTTTGGAATGAGAGGAATCCGAGGAATAAAACCACTATCACCTTTTCCGCATCCTGTTAAATATATATATATTTATAAGCCGTTTCTGAGATTAGCGTGAACAGACAAAAAAAGTTAGTTACATTTTAGGGTTCGACATCGACATAACAATAACCCCTGCTATTTTTTTTCAAATTCAAATTCAAATTCATTTATTCATTGTAGATCACAGGTAGATACATAATACAGTTGTTATCATAATTTGGTTGAGCTCAGCTGTGTCCTGCCCATAGGGCGTACAATAGTTGAGTACAATATTAATGTTAAATAAGTCAATTATATAATAAAACAAGAAATTATTAGATAAATTACATATGTCATGTCGATAAATGCTTATGTCAAATATTTATTACGATTTATTTAGTAAAATAAGTACAATAGGTAATACTGAACACGTCATGATTTTGGTATAGAATATTGTAGCAGGGATTTGTCATTTAGGTAATCATTTATAGTATAATAACATTTATTCACCAATATGTCATGTAATTTCTTTTTAAATATGGTTGTTTCTTTGATCTGTCTTATATCTCCCGGAATATTATTAAATATCTTCGATACTATACAGAATATGCTCTCGTGCATTAGATGTGTTCTGCTTGGAACTATGTGTAATTTATTTTCGTGTCTTACGCGCTCACGGAACGTAAATAGATTGGGATTGTTTTTAACAAATAACGCGACCTCAAGTATGTACAGACTTGGCAAAGTGAGGATGTTATGTTTTTTAAAATATGGGATACACGACTCAGTTCCTTGTAATTTGAAAATAGCCCTTAAACATCGTTTCTGCGCTACAAATGCCCTAACTTTGTCAGTACTGTTGCCCCAGAATATTAAGCCATATCTTAGGGTTGTTCCAACATAACCATGATACGCTGTCTTAAGGGTAGTTTGATTTGCAACTTTTCTGAGTCTACTAAGGGCATATGAGAATTGGTTCAGCCTTTTACAAACATGGTCAATGTGTAGTTTCCAGTTAATTTTATTGTCTATATTTAAGCCCAGGAATTTTGTAACTTCAGTTTCATCTATTTTCCTATGTTGGTATTGTACAGTCAAATGATCAATGCGTTGTTTGCGTATTCTAAAATTCATTATTTTAGTTTTATCAACATTCATTGATAAGTTATTTGTGTTAAGCCACTGTACAATATTTGCTAAGGTACTATTTACGTCATTTTCTAAATTTGTCATGTTATCATCGATAAATAGTACTGTGCTGTCATCAGCGAATAGTGTAAGGTCATATTTAGTGATTAAAGGCATGTCATTTATATATATGAGAAAAAACAGAGGACCCAGAACACTTCCTTGTGGAACGCCAAATTGAGCAGTCCCAGCTTTGGATGTGTATACTTCCTCTGTCATTATCAATGAGTTAATTTGTCGCACCTCAGTGTATTGTTGTCTATTTGACAGATATGATTTTACAAGATCATACACATTTCCTCTGATTCCATACGCATTCATTTTTTTAAGAAGTATTTGGTGATCGACTCGGTCGAATGCCTTTGACATGTCCATATATAACGCTATAGCTGGTAGTCCTTTATCCAGATTATTTAGCACCTTTTGCAGAAAGTTAAATATTGCTTCATTAACCGATTTATTTTTCCTAAAACCATATTGACTTGGTGTCAGTATATGATGACTTTCTAAGAATTCGTATATGCATTTATACACGACTTTCTCAAAAATCTTTGCAAAAACAGTTATCAATGCAATTGGCCTGTAGTTATTTATATTCGTTCTATCGCCTTTTTTAAATACCGGTTTTACTATCGATGTTTTAAGTTTATCAGGAAAACTGCCGTGTTCTATGCATAGGTTAATGATGAAGCTTAATGGTTTCGATATAACACTAGCTACGTCTTTGACAATTCTAGTTGAAACACCGTCATAACCAACGCTTGTTTTATTCTTCAGTGTAAATATTATGTTCTGTACGTCATTAGTGGTAGTCGGGCCCATAAATATGGAATTACAGTAATATGTCAGTTTATTATTAGGTTCATTATGGTATGTCAGTTTAGGGTAATCATTTGTCAATTTAGATGTCTTATCGATAGCATGGGTTTTATTTTTACTGCTGATGTCAAGAAAAAAATCATTGAATGTTTGTGCAATATTTAGTGGGTCATTTACTACTGTGTTATTAATATTTAATTGGTTTAGACTTTCGTTTGGATACACACATTTAATGTCATTTATAACTTTCCATGTTGCTTTAGATATGGATGCAGAATTTTTGATATAATAATCGTTTTGAGATTTTTTAGTTAAATTAATTACTTTTTTGTATTTATTTACATATGATTTAAATATCGCTCTGTTTTCCGTACTAGGTTGCTTTCTAAATTGCCATAAAAGTTCACGTTTCCTCTTGCTACATATTATCAAACCACGTGACATCCATTTCGGTTTAGGTCGATTATAGATTTTAACTTTAACTAATGGAAAACAAAGCTCATATAGCATATTAAAGTTCATATGAAATGTATTATAGGCTTTATTTGGATCCGTACAGCTGTATATATCATTGTTGCTTAACTGTTTCAAATAGTTTACGAATATTTTACGATTTTTCACGGAATAGTCTCTTTTCATTATGAACCAATTTTTTATAGTGCATGTTTTGTTAACAGTTATTTTAATGATTTGAGCGTTATGGTCAGACAGAGCCAACTCCTTGATAGTACCTACACATGTTTTCACATTGTGAGCTATATTGTCTATGCCAGTCTTGCTATCAAATCTTGTTATTTCCTTAAATTGTAATTTCATATTGTAAGTATTTAAAAGCTCTTTAAATTCTGTTGATAACTTCGTTTGTTTCAGAGTATCAATATTATAGTCTCCACACATAACAATTCCAGCACCATTTGAGCTTACTGTACTTAGGATTTTATTTAATACTGAAAAAAAACTAGCAATCGAGCCAGCTGCATTATTTGGAGGTCTATATATGCTCAAGAGGATCATTTTATGATCAAGTAACTCAACTGCAGAGCATTCCAAAGCATTTGAAATTGACAGTCGAACAATATCATGTCGCACCTTGAACTTCAGATTATTTTTTATAAGAATACACGAACCACCGTGCCTATTAGGTCGCATGTAGTAGGAAACCAATTTATAATTAGGCATAATGAAATGGGTTTCGTCACCGTCCGTCATGTTGTGTTCAGTAATACACATTAAGTCAACATTAATACCTTCAGCAATGAGATTGTTTACAGATATAGAAAGCATGTCCGACTTGTTAAGCAGTCCATTTATATTTTGATGGAGAACAGTAATATGATTATATACGAAATAAATTAGTTGGGTTCATATCTTCATTTGATACAAGTTTAACATTACGGGTAGTCAGGTGACATTTATTATTGTTTACGACATTTTTATTCAATTTAGTGGGTAGTGTAAAATTTTTTAGGTAATCTATGTCAAGTCTTATATTTTCCATTATTTTTTTGTAAATATGTACAAGCGCCCTCCTATTAATTACACCTGATTTACTAGAAAACATTTCATAACTTAAGTAGGAATTTGTGTCAAAACTGTAAGCATAAGATCCACTATTTATTTCTTTGAACAATAGGTTATTGAATATTTCAACCTTGTAATTATAAATTGGACATCCACAAATATAGGTAGGGTTACATATTATTATATTAGTATGAGTTATATGCTCTAGAGCTTTCTTAATAGTTTCTACCAAATGCAAACAGTTTGAAGATGTTTTCAGATCTTTCTCTCCTAACATAACTATACAATAATCATTAATGCTGAAATTTATCAATTTATTATTAATGTTTTTCAGAAGAAGATCCGTACTACAGTTTGGATAATTATAATAACAAAAATTGAAGTTAGGCCCAAATGTATCTTCTATAATCTGGCGGGTATAGTGTGATCTAATGCTGCTCAAAACACAAAGTTTGTTTTTATTAGGATTAGGAAATGTTACAACAGGAGGATTTTCGATCAGTTCATTTTTTCTAGAAGTTTGTAGCTCTGATTGTTTGGAGAATATAATAGTTTCAGTTGTATTTGGAGTTGGACTTCGCAGCTGAGATATTGCAGTTTGTGTACAGACATTTTTTACTTTTCCTTTTTTTGTGGGAGTATCGTTTGATTTATTTGGAGCGTTTTTCCTTCTTGGACTGTACGATATTGTGCTGTATAATTTATTCTTTTTTAATAATTCATCGTTTATTTGTTTAAGACTATTATTTTCTAGTGATAGGGACTCAATTTCATGATGTGCACTTGAGAGTTCTTGCTCAAGATTGCATATTTGTTGTTTCAATTGAGTTATCTGTTCTTTGTGTTCCTCATCCACGGTTAACTCAGGCATACTTGTGATACTATTATCATCGTGGGTACTCGTAGAAAATTGGCTACTATTTATAACATTCGTCTCAGAATTTGTTCGGTTTCTTCGCAAAGTTATATTATCAAAGAAGCTCATCATGGCTATTTTAATTTATATATTTTAAAGTTCAAGAAACATTAACAAAAATAATTACAGCTTCCGAGTCGCGAACTCATGCACGCAGTCTTGTCAATCTATAGCTCACTTAACTCGTCAAGTACCGTCATTATAGACACAATTATAGCACAATAGGATGCGGTCACCGGTGACCGCTTGGTGTTTGACAGTTTAAATCGGCCAAACGAGTTGGTTTATACGGTTCGAAATTATGTTACTGTTACTAGTAAAGATTTTCTTTTGTGGTAGTTATTGTATTTTTCGTTGCGATTTCAAAAATACCGTTCATTTTTATTATTTCACAAAATCTAGTTTTTTTTTATGTATTTATTTATTATTTTTTTACATGTTCACAGTCTCACCAGTAGTAAAGTAGATTTGAGGTTTTATTTATTAGTTTTTGCAATGAATAGTTTTTCTTACACTTATAACTTCTACACGATTATATTCCACTGAAACTTCGTAGTGAGTCAATTTACACGGTGACTAACTTTTGAACAGGTGTTCCGAACTTTATGCATTACTAATATCACATAATCCACTAGGCAAATGCAATAAAACAATTTTAAATAAAAAAATATGAGAAGTAGTAACGGAGCTCAATAGTTGCAGTACAGCGCCCTCTGGCGGACTTAGCTCTCTTTTTATTTTTATTTTCAATGTACAGACAGCACTTTTCTACAATTTTATTATATGTATAGATAGATATAGATAGATACATAGAAGATAGATATAGATGTATAGAATAGATGTATATTATATAAGCATAGAATAGTGTTCGACGTGATTCTTTAATTTGACATAACTTTTTTATTTATGAACCGATTGACATGAAACAAACACTAAAAGCATAACTGAAGCATACCATAATATATTCGTGAAAACAGCATCCAACTCGGATCAGCCGTTTCTGAGATTAGCGTGAACAGACAAACAGACAAACAGACAAAAAAAAAGTTAGTTACATTTTTGGGTTCGACATCGACATAACAATAGCCCCTGCTATTTTTTTATTTTTATTTTCAATGTACAGACAGCACTTTTCTACAATTTTATTATATGTATAGATATAAAGACGTTTCGCGACTCTGCATACTATTCTAAAGGTTTTTGAATAAGATGTTACATACTGGTGAAATTGGGGGTCATTTTTGTACGGTTTCATTCCATAAAGTTCAAAAAGTCTATCCCTACTCTTACGAATACCTACAGTTGCCCAGTCGCTAAATACAAATTTGGTATGAATATCTTTATTTTTATTGGCAAAATATTGTTAAATTCCTTGTTTAACATCTCAAAGAAATCATTGTAGAATCTATTCAGATTACTAGTATCAAACACTTTCATACATAATTTAGTAGCTAAAGAATTGCTCAATTTCTCCAGGTTTTTAAACGTGATTTGTCTATATCTTATTTGAATTTTTAGGATAGGTAAATAAGAGCTATACGCAACCATTAGTCCACAGTGGTCGGATGGTAAGCTATTTATAATATGTTTTTCTTTGTAGTCACAATTACAGAAAACATTATCAATACAGGTGGCGGTAGAGGATGTTATCCTTGTTGGTTCTAAAAAAACATTTTTTAAATTAAATGATCCAAATAAATTCAACAATTCCATACTACTAGTACTATTTTCTAATAAATTATTATTCAAATCACCACATATTACTGATTTGTGACTAGAACAAACCTTTCTTAACACATCCTCCATGACAGAATCAAATACTGTAAGATTCTGATAGTTAGGTGGCCTATACACACAGACAATAACATGTCTATCCAGCTCAACACAGGACAACTCAATGGTGTGTTCAACTGACAGTGCTACAATGTCTTTCCTTCCTTTTGATTTAATACTATTTTTTACTAATATTAAGTACCCACCATGTAACATATGCTTTCTACTGAAATTACTAACTACATTATAATTATCTAAATTTAAAGAAATTAGTTGGTCCTCCTTAAACCAATGTTCTGATAGACAAATTACATCAAATTTAGTCTTTTCCAGAAACATCTCTAATTCAAAGACTTTTGAGGAGCAGCCCTGAATGTTAATATAAAATAATTGTAGATTGTGCTGCCCCTGTGTATAGTTGTTCTGTGCTTTTTCCTTGGCAGAATATACCTTATTATTTATATGATTTATGAAGGTATGTTCTGTTGTCTTAAAATCTAGTTTAAACTTAAATTAAAATGTGCCTCTGTGCTGTTAGACACTCTAGACAACACAGATTCGTCCTTAAAACTATTTTCTGTTATACAAGTTATAACAGTGTTAATATTATACGCTATCAGCATAGCAATTTTGTGTCGACATTTATTTGAAAGGTGTACACCTTTCTTTGTAAAAACAAAAGTACTAATAAATTTATTAGTGTCAAAAAATAAAAGTCTGTCATTGTGACATGTCATTTGGTGTAGTGTATTATTTAGTACACCTATGTATTTGTTCTTAGAACATGATAAACTATTAGAATATGGGAAGGCACACAATATTATCTTCCCTGTGTTCAAGTTCAACAAGGTGTCCACACCGTTCACAATCGCTATCCGACAAGATATTTGTTTTCCTTAATAAAATGAACGTCAACATTCATCTGTGTATGAGCAAATATTTGTGATAAGTATGAGAGCCATCTTCAAACATTCCTCTATGAAAACTATTTATATTAATAGTGATAGCAAAACGTTATGTCTTAATTTTATACATCTGTATAACGCGCTTTGAGTATCAAGTGCCTACATGATGAAGTTGATTTTATACCTCTACAATATCTAATACGCAATTATGAAAATACTAACTTCTACCAGCATGACATATGTTATTACAGACCATAATCTATCCCTGTTCCAAATTTCATCTGGATCCGTTCAGCTGTTTTGATGTAAAGATTAACATACATACACGTACATACTCATAAACTTCCGCAGTTATAATATCAGTAGGATGTAAATTTTTATCACCTTGCGAAAACAAACTAGAAGTCATTATCGACACATTTCCAGCTGAACATAGGCCTCACCCAATGAATTATAAGATCAACCCGGTAACAGTAACCCAAATCGAAAACCGCTTTAAATAGGAAGTCCAGGTTAAAAATAATCTAAAATAATCTATCTATCTATATATACATAATAAAATCATAGAAAAGTGAAAATTGAATATTTTTTAAAAATAATACCTACTTGGAGCGCAGCGTGACCTACAGTTGATACCGAAGCCAAAAATATGGTTTTGTGAATTTTTGTAAATGAGATCCGAGATGATCTCAAAAAGTACTGCATGGATTTATTTTAAATTTTGGATGAATATTACTCACAAGTCGTGTCAACATATAGGCTCATTTACGGGAGAGGAGCCCTATACTAGGTACTAAATCAATTCGGACGATAGTAGAATACCCTTGATAAAGACTAATTCAGAAGCCTAAATTCTGCCAGAATCATTATTCTATTCGGACCAAGTCGTAGGCAACAGCTAATGCACAATAAACTAGCGATGAACAAAACAACTTATGTGGAAAAATTTACGTATATTTTGTTATTTATTTACCTCAACAACGTAGAATATTGAAAAAATAAACAACCAAAATAAAAACCATCCATGTTATTCTATTTGAAGAAATAATCGAGAGGCTTTCAATTTGAACTCAGTCACGCGAAACGATGCAAAACCATTTGACTTGACATTATTTTAACGTTTGTCCCATTTTCACACAACTGTATATATACGTAACGGAAATTAACAGGTTATACACAGTATGAAATGAAGCACGATGTATGTTAAGCATCATTTTCTGTCTCAAGCAATATTGAACAGTATTATGTGAGGGAATAAAGTGATTATTCCGTGTATTAATTTACATATTGGTGATACGTGTATTAATTCCGTGTATTAATTTACATATTTACGTGATTTGGTACAATCTAAGTTTTCAGTTGAGTTACTTTTCCTATAACGAAGTCAACAGTACCTACTTAAAATAATATCGCATTGTTTAATACCAGGGCACTTACTCTTGAAACTAATCTCAATGTCAATGCAATTTCAATCGAATAAAATCTCAATAACTATTTAATGTCAAATCTATACAACACCAATCGTAGCTGTTAATATAACAGAGTACGGAATATGAATCTAAACTCAATACTTTTTAGTTCATTCAATGTCCACGCAATATAGATGCATTTCAAGAGTACGAAATTTCACAATTTCAATATAGATCAATCGGAATTGGATTCAAGAGTAAGCCTCCAGAAGGGACATAGCAAAATACACATATACCTATACAGACTAACATTTACTCTCAATCAGTTAAGTTATGAGTCCATTGTAGAGGTAGTAAGGAGTAAGCTTGTTACCATACCCCAATTACAATTCCATATTTCGTACCATATTTACAAACACACCTAAATACTTTGATTAATCAAACGTTTGAATCAGATACCACTAGCTCAAAAACTGCACATGTAAAATGAAGTTATCCCATCATCTCATCATCTCAAGCCTTTTTCAACAAATTTGGTATAGGCCTCCTTCAAATCTTTCCACTAAGTTCTGTTTTGAGCCGTTAGTACTTATCCAATTTTATCCCGCCACCTCTTTGATGTCATATTTCCATCTCATCTGCGGTCTACCTACATGTCGTTTGTATTCCCACGGTCTCCACTCCAGCAGATCCTTGCACTACGAGTTGTGTTTGCGGGCTACATGCCCCGTCCATTGCCACTTCAGCTTGGCTATTTGTTTGACTATATCTATGATATCTTGCTTTGTTTCCTCAGCCATTTGTTAGTCTTGTGGACCATCAAAGTTACCCCTACCATCTTAATAAGTAATCCCATAAAGAACGGTAATAATAAACAAACCAATCACTATACTTTGCCTGTCAAAGTTCCTAAAGAAATTGATACTTATCATCCCATTTCACTAACAACTACTTTCAGATTCGCATGTAAAAACTTGTAATGAAAGTACAAGAACAATTTCTAAAACCTACAACAACATGTGTGAATAAGCACCTGTCTAACTCGTCCAGGGAACATGAACCCTGCTGACTCATTCCATGTTAAATTTCACAGGTCAAGTACGATTGGATGGTAATTATCATAATTTGTACACGAATTTTCGTAAACATTTTGTGGTTGGCAAGTTCTGGAGTTTCATTCTAATGTATTGAAACTTCAACGGTTAATTATGTGTTGTAGGAGAAAGTTAAAGGTTTTTCGAACATTGTGGCTTGAAGATGAATGATTGTAATAATGTTCCTGAGTTTGCAATGTTACGGACCTCATTGTATCTCTGCCTCAGGCGGTTATTCTTACGGTAATATAAATAAGAGCTCTTTGTTATTAATCGGAGCATAAAAGTAGGAAATCAAGTTAGTATATTGTTGTTGTTAGCCTATTTTATTCGTAGACTTCTTTATAAAAATGTTTTTTAAATGACTTCAAAAAGAAGTAGTTTCTCTCTTTGCCCAAACCGATTTTGATGTGGTTTTCAGAAAAGTGTTTATTAGACTTAGGAGAAGGTATTATTAACATACCGACTTCGAAAAAAGAGGAGATTCTAGTTGTTTTTTTTTTAAAGTAGTTTTTACAAGATTTTTTTGATGTACCTACATTTGTTTTTATAATAACTATCGTGAGACATGAGGCGTGTCGCGCAGCCTACTGCCGCCTATATCGCCGCGACCGCGCACACTGCTCATGAGAAACAACCCCTCTGTGGTTCGAAACTAGTAGAGCTTTTCTCAGTATATTCACGTGAATAACCCGCAATTTTTAGTTAATTTAGTACCTACATTTCACCACTATCTCATCTGATGGTAAGTTCTGTAGAAGATACTCAAACAGTTACAAGGAACCCTCCCTGAACATGAGTGAACCATATTGTCTAGATTAGTTAATTTAATAAAGCTCTTAACTAGACCATCCTCTTCAACTTCAAATCATTAACGAAGAATATTTTCAATCATTTTCTTTCAACACAATCCGGGCAAAAGAGCAGACCTATAATCAACTAACAAACCGTGGCATAAAGAAGAAAGAATATAATAAAAATAAAAAATTCAATTCAATTTTCAATATTAAATCCGTCTAAACTAGTATTGGCGCGAAACCGGAATTTATTACGCAAAGAGACCGCAAAATGACATCTCCATTTTCTTTGCGTCTGCAAGTGACGTGTTCAACATCGAAGATATTTGTTTAGGATTCCCAACAAAGGATTGCGTACACCATTTTATAGAAATGACGTAAAAAGTGAAGTTATTTAGTTTTTTGATGTAGTCTCAATCACTATTTCTGAGCCGTAGGAGTTGATTTTTGCTCCATTGGACTTCATTCAAATCTTTTTTTATGTCTCCTGTAATCCATAACATAACATAACACCACGCCTTTTATCCCCGAAGGGATACTCAGAGGAGCACATTATGGCACTTAATGCCATTGTACAATGTAACACCCACTTTTCACTATTTATGTTATGAGTCCCATGTAATAGAGGGTGAGCCTATTACCATATACCGGACACGATGCTATACACCGTGCTACTACTGATATTTTGTTTAAAAACCTTGTAATACTTTGCCCGAACCGGAAATCGAACTTTAGATCCATTACCCAGCCGTCGCACTTGACCTATCGGCCGACGAGACAGTGAGTATAATACACAACTTAAGTATATGTGTAATTGAAATGCCGTGTCGTGAAGGTGGAGTAGAACACATTTGTCATCGCCTGTGTATGATATCATACCGTATGAGTATCGTAGGATCTGACTCAGTATACATGAGACTGAGGCCTATCAGCAACGCTCTCTGATAAACTTCAACTTACTACACTGTGATTTCCAACCCACATACCGGGCGTGAAGATATGGGAATATCAAATGTAAGGCCCGGTATCCACCAAGGCGGAGAGGAGAGGAGACGAGAGGAGATGTGCCGCGAAGCTGGCAGGTTATTTCCACCAAAGCGGAGAAGAGATGCGTTGCCGAGAGGAGATGTGAGCTGTGGAAATAACGAAATCGGATTTGTTTATTCAAACACGTCTCTTCTCGTCTCCTCTCCTCTCAGCTTTGGTGGATACTGGGCCTAAAGCTGTAAAGGAGTCCAGCCTATCACAGACTATTACGTCACCACATTCGAATTTAAAATTAAATTGATAGCAGCAATAATCCAATAATGCGATGCACGAAAACCTCAATAAATAAACCACATAAATCCGAAAACAGTTCGCAAGCCATGCACCGCAGTAATAAAAGGTAATAAATACCAAATGGTATTGATTTTCAAACAAACCAGAGGTATAATTAAAACGTAGGAGGGCCTATAATAACAAATAATGAGTATCTGCCATTCACACGGCCATGTTTTTGTAATGAATCTAAACAATCGAGTTATGTAAATTACTACGTTTTCGGCTTACTCACGTAATAATTTGACGAGGAACTCGACTAGTTTCAAGCCATGCTAGAGGCTCATTTCTGTCGCGCTGCTACTGGTCGTCAAATTATTACGTGAGAAAGCCGAAAACATAATAATTTATTTAGTATGTCTCACGAAAGTTACAATACAAATTGAGTTATGTACGAAATTAGTTAGAGAGAATCTGAAAAGGTCGTTTAAGTTTTTAAAAAGAATGTACGAATGGAGTTTCTTTCTCGATCTTCTCCATTCGAATCTACATTTTGGAATGAGCACCTAGCTTCACCTAGCTTCACCGACGGACTGACTGACAGACTATCTATTATTTATTTTGTAGTTGTTGACGTTTCAAAAGTACTAACCAAATTATGGTTTAATTGATTTAAATTAAACCATAACTTGGTAAGTACTTTCAAAGTCAAGGTCAAAGTCAAAGCATTTATTTAAATGTTTTGACCTTGACATTGGCTGGCCGGTGAGTTGTTAGGCACGGGGCACCTGAACATAATAATATGTAGAAACGTTAGTGTTTTAGTCTTATGGTTCATTATTATAAAGAAACTGATACTTTTAGTGTTTTTTCAAGGCATAAGGGGCAAGTTGACGGATCACCTGAAGGGCACTGATCAAGGTCACCTGCAATACCTAGTAGAAGAGTTGCATTGCCGGTTTAAGGGCTGTAGGGAGAATTTAAGCTTCCAGTTTTCTCACTCACATGATAAAACACAACGTAAAATTTTTTTCACAAAAGTTTTCCGTGAAGCCATAGTATCACTTCAGTTGAGCCGGCACATGCGTACCAAAGCATGGCTGACTGTCCCACGTGAATCATAAAATTATATAAACATACTACCTAGTTAACACACAATATTTCAGGTTCGTTATCCCGAACCTATACATCTTTACTCCATAGAACATTCCAGAACTCAATAAATACAAAGTCACGCTGCTACATTCATAGCTTAGATTTAACGTAACAATATGGCCCGAAATGTGCCTCTATAAGAATTAAGACGCCTTGTAAATCTGATCTGACAAAAGAAGTGATGACGTCACACGATAAGGCCGCCAATCCTTTGTATGTAAAGCAGAGCCTTGTGTTAACATTGGATGAATTTTATATGAATTGTGTTTTATTTGTATAGCTTTGTTCTTTAGTTTATAAGGCGAAGAACATTCAAAGATGGCAGTTTGGTAAAACTGTAATTCAATTTCTTATCAAATAAACTTGAATTGTGGCATTTCAAACTAAATGTCAAACTTTATTTAGGTTCTATTTTAGTTGCAGTAAAACAATATTTTATTATTGAACTTTTTTCAACTACAACATAATAAAATTATAACAAGTTTGATCGATAAAATAAAACTAAAATATTATGTAAGCTAAAAATTTATATGGTTTAGAATTAAAACACATTCAAACATAGAATCCTTTTAACGGCCAGTGAACTCCAACAGACCATCAATAAATTTAAATTTAAATGGTATAAAACCTATTTCAATTGCTCGAAACATTTTTATTTTTAATTCAATTTGAATTTAGAATTCAGTGGCTTATTGTTATGCAAAGAATTTAAAATTATTAAATTAAAACTGGTCAAGTGCAAATCGTGAAATCATATTTTTCTTTAATATTGTTTTATGTTTATGGAATTCATTTTTTTTTTCATTTTTCGTTAAAAGAAATACATATACGACTGCACGGTTGATGTGGTATTTGGGCAACTAGCTGCCGTGCTACATGTCGCGGGTTTCGATACCCGCACGGAGCAATTCTTTGTGTGATTCACAGATTGTTGTTTCGGGTCTGGGTGTCATGTGTATGTGAACTTGTATGTTTGTAAAAGCACCCACGACACAGGAGAAAATCGTAATGTGGAACAACGTTATTTAAAAAAATATATATCGTAGCAAATTTTTCATTTAGATACTCTTTATTACTGTGATTTTTTTAACAACTTATGGGAATTTAGGTCAATAGAAATCATTTCATGGAACCCTTTTGTAGTGAATAATGAAAGGCATTTCTATTTTATTACTTACATACATAGTTATATTATTTTCACAGAAATTAATTAGGCAAGCTCTAACGCTCGTCAAATAAGACTGATTTATGTAGGTACGCATTTTATCACGCCTCTTACGCCACATCTCTTCGGTTTTTTTCACCTTACCACCGCCAGCCTATTTCAAGATTATGTCGCTCCAACCAGCTAGATCAAGATTTTGTTCTCGCTACTAAAACCATTAATCTGTAAAAATCCCTTTTCAATTGATAAAGTTTAACAAAAGAAGATCAATTGCAGTGACCATTGAGCCTATGGAGCCACATAGTTAAGGAGTTTCTTTATCAAAGATTAATAGTTCCTACATTGTGAATACTTAAATCTTATTCTTAATTCTATTGTAAAATACAATAATCAAGATTTTCCGAGTGGTCGCAAGTGCGACTGCCGAGCAAGGTGTCTCGGGTTCGATTTGGGTCGGGCAAAGTATTACAGGGTTTTTGATAAAAAATCTCAGTAGTAGCAGTCTGGAATTGTATCCGGTATATGGCAATAGGCTCACTCCCTATTACATAGGACTCATAACATAAATAGTGAAAAGTGGATGTTACATTTTACAGTGGCATTAACTACCGTAATGTGCAGCTCTGCCTAACCCTTCGGGAGTAAAAAAGACTTGCTGTTTGATAAGATTTTCTAAAAGTTGAGTTCATTTATATTGCACTGAATATTTTTTTATTTTTACCAATGTTGATTGTACATGGCTCACATTACACATCAAACTATGCACAACCAGTATAAACTGACCGTCGATTGTTCCAAAAGATCATATAAAGTGAGATCATGATACACTGGTATTGTATAACTCGATGTGTACTTTTGTATGCGCTCTCCTTTGGGGAATAACAAAAAATTGAAAAAGAATATTGTGTCCTCAATACGATTGTTAGCCTTTCTAATTTTAGATACTATATTGGTCTCAAAAAATCTATCCACAACCGATTTCCTACGAGACTGATTCGTTTATTAATATTAACTCGTCGAGTACCGGTTTTGTAGACACAATTATAGAACAATAGGTTGCGGTCACCGGTGACCGCTTGGTGTTTGACAGTTTAAAGCTTTTATTTATAAAAAATATTTATTTTATCGATGACCTTTCTACACCTACCTATATATAAAACATGTTTGAACTAATTTACTAATACATTAAAAATATATAATGAATAGAGGGTGGGTCCAATGGTTAAATATCTGACTAAATACCAAAAACAATGCACGATTGCATAGTTTCCAAAGGGGCCCAATTACCCTCCCTTCCCCAATCTCTCCAATCCATGAATCCCCAACAATCCTCAAACTCCTAATCCCCAAAAGGCCGATGCCGCGCTTGTAACACCTCTGACGTTCCAGGTGTCCAAGGGCGATTCCGATTGCTTACCATCAGGTAATCCGTCTGCTCGTTTACCGACTTATGCCATAAAAAAAACAAACAATTTAATATATTATATCACCCTTTGTAGTTCTACTTCGTAACAAAGATAGGCAAATGATATTATATTGTTCCTAAGCCAAACAAACGGTATGATTGATGATATGTACTTAGGTATTGCAAGACTAGGCAACTCCTACATCGAATCAATCATAATTTTCTATCTAACTAGAAGCACATAGAATGAATAGAAACATTTATTACTATGATTTTAGTTACAGTTAAACGAATCTGAAACTTAAATTCTTATAATAATATAGAGATTTTATAGAAATGTTCATCGTTTTGATGAGGTGCTAACAAATGATTTATCATCACTCAAATCTTAATCTCTTATAAATGATACTAAATACCAATTTTAGTACATGGTACCAGTTAAAGTTAAAATTGAAACGTGCATCTTTGCTGAATTCCTTATATCCCTGACCAGATAGGAAAACATTAAAATTTCCTAGTTTCCTAGTTTGAATAAACGTGTTACACGTCTTCTCGACCACAAATCCTTAAATAATATATGAATATTGACTCAAGAATTCGGTTATACAAAATAATACCCAATGGTAATACTGAAGCCAGCTCAGCACCCCAGCTAAACGCGTGTAACGAAACCATAGCGCGATTCAGCTTTGCTAAGAAATTGTACAACGCCATCTATCAAGCACAACTCATAAAAATATATCTATCTATCAAAAATATATCTTTAATAGCACGAAGTCTGGAATTGTGTCCGGTATATGGCAATAGGCAAACCCCCTATTACATGGGACTCATATCAGAAATAGTATAAAGTGGGTGTTACATTGTACAGTAGGTATCATTAAGTGCAGTAATGTGCACCTCTGCCTACCCCTTCGTGGATAAAAGGCGTAATGTTTTGTATTCTGAAGAAAGTAGATAATTATACAAAAAACAATAAATTGGAAGTGCATATAAAAAGCGTTTTGTTACTAAGATACATATATTACAACAGTGGACAAGCTTGAGCGCCTTCAAAACCTTTCTATCAGATTTATATTTGGTTTGCGCAAGTATGATCATGTTTCTGAATTTCGTAGTAAGCTCAGATGGCTGCCTATACGCCTTCGCCGGAACGCTCATATCCTTTCGTTACTATTTAATGTACTTTTAATCCTGCTGCCCCTTTCTATTTAAAGGAACGTTTCCAGTTCCTGGGTGTCACACATGCGAAGTTCCTGAGATCATCGGAAAATCTTAAGCTCAGCATTTGTAAGCACTCCACTTGCTTTTATGACAAGTCTTTCACAATACAAGCGGCTCGGTTGTGGAATGCGCTGCCGGTGGAAGTGCGACATGCTCAAACTCTGGGTCAGTTTAAGGGACGTGTGAAGGAACACTACCTGTCACTGTAGATATGCTTTTGTCCTTTCATTATGGATAAACACATCACACACACACACACACACACACATACACACACACACACACACACACACACATACTCATACACGTAACTATATATAGGTATCATTTTACATTTAAGTATATATTTATTACATAGTATTGCCATTTTTATCTTTTATGTATTAGATATATGTAGTCTGTAAGTTTCATTGATTGTTTAATTTGTTTTTTATTGTTTTTCTCCTATTTTGGTTTTCTTTTATTGTGCATCTACCACCCATTCCCAGATTCTTTTCAAAAATTCCATCCAAAGGTTGTCTGGGAGAAATCGCCGCGTGTGATAAGACCGCCCATTGTCCTCAAATTACTATTGAAATGCTTACAATTTTTTTCTATGTGTGCAATAAAGTATAAATAAATAAATATTAATTACTTTTCCTGTCACAGATCCGCAGGAAGAAATTGTAATAGGAATAGGTGGTATCTTTGTTCTTCAATTTTATATATGTGTTATCCCTTGTATGTGTATAAATAAATAATTCAAATGTGGAAGAGTTATGCTTCACCACGAATGGGCAAAGACAACATACATGAAAAACGATCACTCAAAAAACTTAATTAATATGTACCGTATAATCTTATTTATGTTAACGAACCAACGGGTGCAATTATGTAGCGTTAAAATAGCTGCTCTACTATTTGTTTCATTAAACTCAGTGCTCTTGGGTTCCTACCGATGTGTTGCTAATTGAAATAAAAACCGGGTGCTAAGTAGTATTACTACAACTGTTTTTAAATTAAAAGGTAGAAAGAGTACATGCTTATTAATTAAAGCTGACTTAATTTCTTTTTACGGGGAGTCAATGGATGCTAGTGGCGAGTTGTTGTTCGATGTGACAGCCTTTGTTCCACAACGGACTTCCTGCTGATGGTGATGATAATACGGGATGTTTCGTCAGGTGTAGCTTATTATACGGACTTTCTGGAATCTAGAACAAATTTTGCGCGTACATACCTATTATTGAAAGCAAGTATAAAAGTTCACACATAGGACCCATTTAGTTTTTAGTCAAATTTCCGTGGTGCATGGTAACTGGGCTTCACTCAGTTGTACTCTCTTTTTTGTGCTTTTAGGCTTAATTCGCTCTGTCTCCTGCAGTAATTTACCGAGGGAAGTGAAATCTATCGTTTCTTATTTCTTCTCTGATTACTTTGTTGCAGGAACCAAGACAGTTATTCATGTCCTGTCATGATATATGGCGTGCATATTTATTATTAAAATTATACTATCTAGATTTTATCAATTTATCTTCTATATAATACTATAGTAATTCTTGGACAGTATTTGGTAATTCATTATAAATGATTATGGACATACAATTGCCGGTTGAGTATATGCCACTATTACTTAAATACAAATTATTAAAATAGCAGAAATAAAATCAATAGCAGAAATAAAATTAATAGCAGAAATAAAATTAATAGCAGAAATAAAATTAATAGCAGAAATAAAATTAATAGCAGAAATAAAAGTTTACCTTTCATAAAAAGCTACGTTTTATAATTTTCTATTTTATCCCTACTTAATTATGTAATTGCTAGGTAACTAAAATTAGCAGAAATTGCAACCGTAATAACGATACAGCCGTAATTACAATCATAATTATAACATTATTGTACCATTATTGTGGCACAATGGCGCCATTAACATAATATTATAAGGCTTGTCACTTATTCCTTGGTAGTGCGTGTTTATTAATACCCATAGGGGCCTGAGCAGACGAGAGACTTTTACCGGGTTGACTTAACTATGTCATGCGGTCGTTTTAATCCCCGTTGTAAGTTATTCCATTTTTTTATGGGATAAGCCGGTCTTTCAAATGTGCAGTCTTAGTCTAATCTCATGAGACCCACAGGAAAATTATGGAAACTGATATTCATAATATTATTTTATGGTACTCTACCCTACCAGTTTATAAGATATTAGTATTAAAATTTAGTACTCCAGCGCAGTTTCAACCACTGTTCGACTCCTATTAATGTGATCGAAGTGTGATTGCTCGATAAGTGGAATATCCAACACAAGAAAAACATTCAATTTTGAATGCACGGTTGGCGCGGTAGCTAAGCAACTGGCTGTGGCAACTCTTTGTGTGATCTACAGATTGTTGTTCCAGGTCTGGGCATCATGTGTGAGTTTGTATGTCGGTAAACGTACCAACGACACAGGGCAAAATCCTAAAGTGCGGCAACTTTTTCGAAAATAAAATGAACAAAAAATACAAAAACAATTCGAACTAGTAGGTAGTTGCGGAGATTAGCGCATTCCAACAAACCAACTCATCAGCTTTATTTTGGGCTTTTGTCGTCATCGGACATACGTTCCTCGTTTACAGGCCCTTACCGGTCCACTACGGGAAGCATATAATAACGTAATCATGTTACTATGATTAGTTTTATGTTATGAGTTTAGCTTAAATGTGTAGCTTCATGGTAAATTGCGCGGTCACCTATTGCGTGGACTAATGTGATTATTTTGTAAATATAATTAGCACGCTATTAATATATAACGTGTAATAAGGCTTAGGACTCACGGCGCGATCATCTCCCGCGTGGTGGAATGGAGGCGAAATTTCAATAATCACGATACCGCAGTTTTCTGCGATCCCGCGGCCGCCGCAGTTGCGATTATCGCCCGAAAACTTAGCGGTTGATTATCGCAAGACGCCCATCGTGTAACGCATGGTTAAAAAATCAGTTGAGTTTCTGCCGACGCGCGGGTGTAGCCGCCGTGGCACCGCACAGCCGCGGTCGCGCCCGCCGAGGCAGTGGGAACCGCAAACGACCGCAACCGGCGTAAAACGCGCCGTCAAAAGTGCTTTGATTTACATATTTATATATTTGTTAGCGTTTTCGTTGACGTTCCGTTTACAACACGCTGCATTTTTCATATGAAATCTATCGTGACTCATGATTGAATATAAGTCCCGTTGTGACTAGAAACTAGTACAGCTTTTCTCAGTTACACCACAAATCAGTAAGCAAAGTGCAGCGGGAGCCGCAAACAACCGCAACGCGCGTAAAACGCGCCGTCAAAAGTGCTTTGATTTACACATGTATCTGTATTTTACAAAAGCTGCGGGCCTGCAACCGCGATGGGCGCGGGAGAATATCGCGCCATCAGTCCTTAGCCTTGTTGCACTGGGCTCGCTGCCATCGCAGCGGTAAGTCCCCTCTTTGAGGAGTGGCTTGAGAGACGCTACGGCGTCCTCACTTACCGCCTGACGCAGGTCCTCACCGGACATGGGAGTTTCGGGAGGTACCTGTGTCTGATGGGGTGGGAGGAAACGACCGGGTGTCATCACTGCGAGGACCGCCCTGAGGACACGGTGGAACACACTGTCGCGGAATGCCCTGCGTGGGCTGAGCACCGTCGTGTCCTCAGGGAATTGATCGGCGATGGCGACCTCTCGCGTCCGGGCCTAGTGCAGGCCATGATGCGGAGCGAGGGGGACTGGGATGCCGTCTCCTCCTTTTGCGAAGCAGTCATGCTAGCTAAGGAGGATGCGGGACGCGTGAGGCAGCGAAGCGCTGCCTCCTCGCAACCCAGCCATCGCGAAGGACACACCGGGCGTCGGGGATCGCGGGACGATCTCCGGCCACCGTAAGCGCGGGCCTGCGGACGGCGAGCATGGGTGGCTCCCCGTCCGACCAGAAACAGACCCGAGCGTACGGCGCGTCGCGTTCCGCGCGCGCCTCAAAGAGCCAGACCACCACAGATGGGGCCCAATACGGCCGATGCCGATTCGGAGTCGCGGAGAACCTAACGGGTAACCGGGGCTCCGGCTCGACGTGCAGGAGAAGGAACGGGGTGGTTTTTAGTCAGTAAGAGTCTGACACTCCCTTCCGCCTCACCCAGGCGGGAGCAGTCATTCGATGATTTTCCCCCCTTAAAAAAAAAAAAGCCTTGTTGCACGTTTTATATTAATGGCGTGCTAATTATATTTAGGCACGTATTATATTTAAGTATGCCTTAGATACGTGCTTTTTTCGTTGAACAGGATAGGACATTAGATATAAGATTAGCATTATTTTTTTAGTTAATTATTATCGTGTTATTATTATTATTTTTTCAAATTATGGCATGTTACAAATTGTAAGTCTATTATATTATAATGAACATCAACGTAATCTAATTGCGCAGTTTCATAACTTCAAAGTTCACGAAAAGGTATATCTGTGATTTAGTCAAACAAATGTTCAGTACTTACTTAAAAAAATATACAAACATAATATATTATGAATTCCTTCAAAAGAATACTTTATCCCTACATTTCAGTACTCAGTATTCGCGACCGGATTTCCTTAAGAACGCCGCGGATTTCTCGAAATCTTTGCGAAAAACCTCTCCTTGAGATTTCTTTAATAAACGAGTGTTATATACATGCAAACGTATGTGAAATACGTTAATAAGTAGTGAGTGAAATCACATACTCCCTTAATCTTAAAACCCTTCGGAATTCCCTTAGTACCTACTTGAAAATGTATACACATTTTCGACGACCGAGATTCAGGATTACTGCAAATCAAGCAGTAATAAGCACTCGAGAACAAGGAGTGTTGTCAATCACTTTGTGGCTTTTTACTCTTGAATTTGTCTGTGTATGAGATTATGAAGCATGCTGCCAAAAAAGTTAAAGTATTAATAAAATGGTATGTATGTCTCATGATAGTTACTGGGCTATATTTTACTACATTCATTCTTAACATAACATAATATAACATAACGCCTTTTATCACCGAAGGGGTAGGCAGAGGTGCACATTATGCCACTGTACAATGTAACACCCACTTTTCACTATTTATGTTATGAGTCCCATGTGTGCCTATTGCCATATACCGGGCACAATTTCAGACTCCGTGCTACTACTAAGAATTTTTTAAAAACCCAGTAATACTTTGCCCGACCCAGGAATCGAACCCGAGACCACTTGCCTGACAGTCGCGCTTGCTACCACTCAGCCAACGAGGCAATCATTCATTCTTCAGTCTTGAACAAAACAATTTACCTAGCAAAACCAACATGAATAAAAGAAACCAACTTACAAATAAAACATTAAGTTACTTATAAATAGGCTAAAGCCTTTTAACGAATGTGGAAGATTACTTAATAATATTGTTCAACTTCAAATCAACAGGCTGTTTGCAAGAAAAACAAATCTTTTTACGACAAAAAACGATAAAACTAAACTTTTTAATTTAACAAAAAGTTCCTAATGTCTCCCTCAATAATTCAATTTACAAGACCAAATAAAAACTTCGTAATTTCATTTAAAAAGTCCCGGCATTAAAATGGCTGACAATTGAGTTACAAAAAAAACGACCAGTACGAAAATGGCTGATAATATTTAACATCTGTGACAAAATAATTTTATGGTGACTATAAAATCTTTGCTCAAGCTATATTACTTCGCTTTGATTAACTGTTATACACATAAATTACAATTGGGAGTTTATATTTTGTTTCAATTATTTGAGGACAGTAAAATATTTTTACAGTAATAAAAGATTTTACAACAAAAAGTATTCTTAATAACTTAGTTTAGGCAACAAGGCCACCTTAAAACTCTTAAACACGATCAACAATAACTTTGGAAACTACCTAAGAAAAAGTACACAGATAATTCAAGTTAGGTGCTAAAGAAAAAAATAAAATGAAGTAGTTATAACTTAAAAACCTTGATAAACCTACCAAAAAACTGATATAAGTATTCACCTAATAAAATTCTTACTTCAGACTTCTTAGACCTTAAAAATACTCCACGAAAATGAACTCCAAGGAAACCACTCGCCATTGGTCTAATAAAATATAACAGGAATTGCTTTCCACGACATTTATGATTATAACGTACATTTGTTAATTTTGTGCTTAAATTGGTATTCTCCTTAATGACTTGAATTCCTTTAATCCCCAAATTTAGTATAATAGGGAGGAGAGAAGTGTTTTAGCGGTGATTAATTTTAATGCCATAATAAATTGTTGTTACGTTGAGCATTTTTCAATCGAATTACCTTTTTTATGCTCTATTTCGGTTAATTTGGAAAGATTTTTGTGGTTGAGGGTAATTTTGTGTGAAGTTTTATATTGTATTGATAATATTTGGATTATGCGGTACAAGCTATATGAGTAGGGCTTTCAATACCGGTATTACGGGAACCCGTAATACCGTATATATTTTGGTATTTTTTCAATACCGCTACTCACGAGCCAATACCGTGATTACGGTATTACAATCTTTTTATAATTTTAATTCATGTGATTTGTAATAATATGTAGCTGTATCATGTAAAAACACTTCGAAGACGTGTTTGACGTGAAGTTTTACAATATTTGCATAACCCTGAAACTTTTTTCAGTGTTGATGATAGCTATGACGACACCTTTATAAAACCCACTTCTGATGAAATATTAGATATTATAGTTAATCTACTTACACGTTTAAAATATAAAAATAACATAACAAGACAGTCTCAAAGAGACAGTGAGAATGTGGCTGATATGACGATAGAAAAACCTTCTTCTTCAAGTTGTGAAAATGAAGACAATAGCAATACCATACAAAAGCAAACAGAAAGGGCGATTTCTAAATTGCCTAAAAGTAAGCATGCTCCTTCGGCTGTAACCACTAGTACTAAATTAATTGCCTATTGCGATATTATATTTAGCTTAAGTTTTGATTACGTTTATAAATCCTATCAATACTAAATAGTTATGCTATTAAAAGAGAATGAATACTGATTTGGAAACCAAAAAACGTATTTTAATGGTTTTATTAATGCCCTAATGAAAGTTCTTATGAACCTTAGAAGAATCCTTTAAAAGGGATGACAGTGAAGCGCCAGTTTTTTAAAAAAAAAAGCCTGAACAACTTGAATTCAATACCGTGATCACGTGATCACGGTATTGAAATTTCTAATACCGGTACTGATACCGGTATTGAAAAAATCCGGTATTTGGAAGCCCTATATATGAGTCACAGTTGATTAATTCCTAATTTTTAATATATACACTACTGCTATAAAAATAACGCGCATTAAATGACACCGACATTCTATATCTGTTTCGTCATCCTCTGGGATATCCAAAAGAATCCCAATAATACTTTGCTCAAATCGGGTTTCGAACCCAAAACCTCTTGTTCATCAGTGGCCACTAGATCAACTAGACCGATAAACAATTTTCCCTACAAAATAACAGACCAATTCTTCAAACCATATCAGAAACATATCGACAACACCAATCATAGCATCAACAAGTCCATAGTATCAGTAGCCGGTAAGTCAAGAACGATTGAGGTTAGGTCAGGCCCAAGGACACTGTAACTGCCCTATCATATTATTCTCAAGGTTTCGTATCACGAAGTCCACGAGCCAAGGTACCTTTCGTGAACTTGACTACCTATAGAGGTACATATTATTAGTAGTATAGTAAACTACTCAGCGGACTGCCTCGTGGGGTTAGTGGTCGCAAGTGCGACTACCGGGCAAAGGGTCTCGGGTTCGACTCCCGGGTCGGGCAAAGTATTCCTGGGTTTTTTTAAATATTCTCAGTAGTAGCACTGAGTCTGGAATTGTGCCCGGTATATGGCAATAGGCTCACCCCCTATTACATAGGACTCATAACATAATTAATGAAAAGTTGATGTTACATTGTACAGTGGCGTACTATGCACCTCTGCATACCTCTTCGGAGATAAAAGGCGTGATCTTATGTTATGTCAGTGGCTTCCCCACGTTCTTGGGGGATAAAAGTAGCCTATTTGTTATTCTAGACTATAATCTACTCCCGTTTCAAATTTCATTCCGATTCCTTCTGCCGTTTTGAAGTGATTGAGTAAGTAACAAACATACTTACAAAAGTCAAAGTCAAAGCATTTATTTCGAATAAACCCATAATTTGGTACTTTTGAAACGTTAACAAATTAATACAAAATAAATAATAAAAGTAATTGACAGACAAATACAAAATTATAAATAGTCTGTCAGTCAGTCCGTCAGTGAAGCGAGGTGAAACTAGAATCATAACTTTGTCATTTATAATATTAGTAACATTTTAATATTGATTTGGTAGAATGATGAATGATAGTTTTACCTACAGTTAATGTTAGAATAAATAAGGTTTACTACTATAGGAACAATGTTTTTAAAGCACAGGAAATCTTCGCTTAAACAAAAGTTATTTAAAAGCTGTGTAATCGATGGAGTAAGTAGAAATGTTAATCTAGGCTTGCGATTGTCAATGTTACTGATATTAGATTGCATAGTTGGCACCGGAGCTAATCGAACGGCTACTGCGCAACAGGTTGCGTATTCAATTCCGCACCGAACTATTCCTTGTGTGATACGCAAATCACATAAAGATTAATTATTCCGGGTCTGGGTTTGATTTGCATATATGATTGTTTGTAAAAGCACCTATGATACGACGTATGAGTTTCATATGTAACTCTCACTCACCATACTCATCACATCAACAACTTATAAGTGGCCACTGCCGACCAAAGGCGTCTTCTCACACGGAGAAGGTTTGAAAATTAAGCACCACGCTTGCTCAATGCGGGTTGGCAATTTCAAACTCATAATTATAACATAACATAACATCACGCCTTTTATCCCCGAAGGGGTAGGCAGAGGTGCACACAGAAGTAACACCCACTTTTCACTATTTATGTTATGAGTCCCATGTAATAGGAGGTGAGCCTATTGCCATATACCGGTCACATTTCCAGACTCCGTGCTACTACTGACATTTTTTTTCAAAACCCAGTAATACTTTGCCCGACCCGGGAATTGAACCCGATACGTCTTGCCCGGTAATCGCGCTTGCAACCACTCGTCCAACGAGGCAGTCATAATTATAAATTTATAAGTTCTAATAAATCCTCAAGCGGTCACCGGTGACAGCTTTCCACTAATATTACATTACATTATAGACCTTATTTCTAATGTTTAGAGAATAATTTTGTATGACCAAATTTAGCGGATGGATATCAACGGGCTAATAATCTTAGAAAGTACATATAAATCGGAAAAAATCACATTGTTTTTTGCTGTTGGTAGATTTCGAACCAGCACCCTTAATCCTCATGCATGAGAAGCGGGTGTCTTAGACCTCCGAGCCACCACGACTCAGAGAGATAAAAGAACAAAATAATTCTTATCTTACTCTCTGTAAGTCGGTATAAAATGATCAAATTGACGTAGGTACTAATAAACCAAAAATTTTATGATCCACCACCAAGACTCGTCAGACGGCACAATTGCAGCCACAAAACCGACGATGGCAGTCCAATTATGTACTATATACTTGTTAACGAGGCGCATTTTCTTGGCGGACCCCTAGATAAATTGTACGGCAGGGTTAAGACAGGCCACTAAATTACATTATTCTGCTACAATTATTGGACCTTTTTGTGGTATAGTGAAAACGTAAGATAGTAGACTTAATTCATTAGATATATTTTTTATGTAGCTGTCTTAGAAGGTTCAAGTTTGAATACAAATGTTAGGTTGTTGTCTAAAGTTTAAGTTATTGCATAACAAAACATAACATCATGCCTTTTTATCCTCGAAGGCAGAGGTGCAGATTACGGCACTTAATGCCACTGTACAATGTAAAGCCCAATTTTGACTATTTGTGTTATGTGTCACATGTAATAGGGTGTGAGCCTATTGCCATATACCAGACACAATTCCAGACTCCGTGCTACAACTGAGAATTTTTTAAAAACACAGTAATACTTTGCCCGACCCGGGAATCGAACCCGAGACCTCTTGCGCGTCAGTTGCACTTGCGACAAATCGATCAACGAGGCAGTTTAAGTTATTATATAAACACTAGCGGACCCAACAGACGTTGTCCTGCATATCCACTTGAATGTATAAACAAGAATTCATTCAAATTAGTGCAGCTATTTAGGATAAATAACCTAAACATCGACTGCAGCACCATCTGCCGAGCTGATTTGTGAATCTAAACCAATCCCAGATCCCCTTGAACACACACAAAAAATTCCATCAAAATCGGTCCAGTCGTTTGAGAGAACTTCAGTGATATACACACTCACAGAAGAATTATATACCTATTCTATATAGGTATATATATTATACTGACTTTGCTTTTAATAAAATACCTACATAAAGTATGTTTTGTCAGAAATAAAGGTACCTGAAAATTTAATAATGTTTATTTTTACCCATTAAAAATTATATAAAAAAAGCTAAGGACATGGTTTTTTACACATTATTTCATAATAGGTAAATCAAAAGAACATATCCATCAAGCGCACCATCTTATTTTAATGTTATAAGATAGCAGTCTTTGATCATTACCTCTTTAGCTATCAAACCCATGACTTCCATAGCAACAATTTTTTTTAAGGGGGGAAAATCATCGAATGACTGCTCCCGCCTGGGTGAGGCGGAGGGGTCAGACTCTTACTGACTAAAAACCACCCCGTTCCTTCTCCTGCACGTCGAGTCGGAGCCCCGGTTACCCGTTAGGTTCTCAATACAAACAGACAAACTTATGAATTCCACCACAATATAACAGAATAAATAGACATCAAATACCCATATTACGAATGAAATTCGATTCAGAAAATTACATTTATGAAATCGATAGGTTTGTACGACCTAGGGGTGGGGCACAAAAGTGGATTATAATAACTGGCTTCACGTTATCAACTTAATTGTTTTCGGCCTAATTATTGTGTAATAGCCACCATCTGCGGTATCATTATCAATCACTTAGTAGAATTAAATGAGATGGGAGCAGCTCTAATGTTCTTGGACGCTGATAATGGTGTTATTATGGTAAACATGACGAAAATGATCTTTGTTAATATTCAAACGTAGATACAGAAGGTAATTATCACAAATGCTGGCATGAATAACAAATGGTCAATACATCGGTTTTATCTCTATTTTTGAAGTGAAACCTTTTTTAGCGGCGTTGTACACTTTTTTTGGAATTGGTAAAAAATGTTAAACACGCGTCAGGACACGTCACCTCTACGGACACGAAAATGTATGCCTGCGCCGGCTGTTTCGTTTTGGCGGCGCAGGGTGCTTGCGCGAATTTTCGTGTGTGTTTATGTTACAGCATGTCATGCGCATCCATGGATGGTGACAGCTGATGGCTCGACCGTCTATAAATTGTCATGTTTGTGCACGATAGCGCAATAAATAAATATTATATTCTACCACATAAAAGATAGAACTGTTATTCTGATATTTAAAGCGTTCGTGCAAAATTATTCCATAACCATTCCAAATTATCGAAAACGCACAACGTTAATACTTAATTTTTCACTTCTGCCGGCACTCCCGGAGTACCTACAACCAGTCGTTTTTTTTACGTATAAAAGTGCTATTTGCAAAAATAAATTCTTTTGTTTTACTTGTTACTCATGAGACGATGCAGGCTTTAGAAGATGGTACAATGATGATGATGATGATGTAGAAAGCTCCTGTCTTTATCCCCTTTCCTCCAACAAATTGCAATGCAATAATGTAAACTTTCTAAAACAACGTCTTCTTTGTATTAATTTTAATTTAATTACACTGATAAGCATAAATATTATTTTATTCATAACAACTGCGTTTAAAAATTAACTATTATTAGTACTGATACGTTACCCACCCACTGATAGGTTATAGACGTCGGCGTCTTAAGTTCTATACAAAATTATTCATTTAAAACCTTAATAGATACCTAATTTACAAATTTGAGGCAATTAAGTTACATCATTATGATGTAAACTGAAAAAAAAAACAAAAACAATAAGCCGAACAATATTAAGTACCTCCGCCCTTTTTTGAAGTCGGTAAAAAATAGGTAATGTGTAGAGTCTTAATCAGCTTTTTCCATCTATCATTTCCTTGTCAACACATCTAACAATAGACCGTAACATCCAACTGACTAACCTTTGTGATTACCGCTGTACAAATTATAAGCTAAAGCATATCACTTGGGTATTGATTCGCACGCCGACCGTTCAGGCCAGGCAGTGCACTGGCCATGAAACGTCTACACCTTTACACATGAAAACACGCCTTATCATCGTCACAATAAGAGTGCTATTCCATTCTATAGAATAAGTGCTATGCATTGAACTGAGAAATGCAAAGGCCACAATCCTCTTGGAAAATTGCTTGGTGATATTAAGAGGGACATTGACAAATACGAGCTTTAATGCTCGAGTATGAGTCACACGTTTCCTCACATGTCTTTGATATTAAATATGTATATTGGACGATGCTTCGTCGTATAATTATGAATAATTTATTATTCTTAATCGCTTGGGTTGTTCGCTTTGTATGAATGAGAACAGTTGCTTGTGTCGTGTTGTGTGGTAATGAAAAATTCTGCGTTGTTTCGTGGCATTTGTAAGTAGATACCTTAATTATACGATAATCATTAAAATGTCAAGATTAAGTTTAACAAATTTTTACATCGAAATATATTTGTTTAGTTATTGTTACGTGATATTTGATAACTAACACTGATTACTAAAAATTTTGTGTTTGTCTGTAAGTATGTCCAGGATGATGTCAAAAATCACTTCTACGTGGATTTACTTCAAATTTAGTTCTAGTATAATAAAATAAATGTTAGTTCGTTAGTCTCGCTAAACCTTGAGAACGGCTAAACTGAATTAGCTAATTTTGGTCTTGTAATGTTTCTGAAAGTCGAGGGATGGTTTTTAAAAGGTGAGTAAAAAATTTTAAGCCATTTGAAGTGTGCCGGGACTGCTAGTACAATAATGTATTTCATTCTTCATTTACTATATTTGCACTAACCATTTCAATGCCAACATAAAACTTACCTCAAAAAACTATAGCTTAAAAATATTATAAGCACAACAACAGCTTAACTAAATTAAAATTTATTATCCTTTTAAGTTGGACTATAACTTGAATTCGTACATAATGGGTTGTAAAATCCAGACAATACGACCAGCCAAATCGCATTACCGTCCGCTCGTTATGAAAATGGCCGCCCTCCTCGCGTTCACAGTGTGATGTTATGATGATAGCACTATAATAGCACTATTAAGTAGTAGGAAGATCTATGGCCCGTTCCCAGTGAGTCAAGACATATAATTTTCTTTAAAAGCCACTTGGTATTGTTTAAATGTAAATACTAAATAGATTTTATCTGATTTCATATTTTTGTTGTTTTTTTCCTAATTAGTTTTTACAGGACCAACACTTAACTAAAATCGCGCTCACAGCAGTGAGCTGCGCGACGTCGTCGCCGCGACCGCGCACGCTACTCATGAATAAGAACCCCTCGGTGGTTCGAAACTAGTAGAGCTTTTCTCAGTTTATTCACGTGAGTAACCCGCGATTTTAGTTAATTTAGTATGTCTCACGATAGTTATTATAAAAACAGGACTAACACTTTTAACAGGAATTGAACAGATTCTGATTAAATCGTTGTCCCACACTAGGATTGTATCCTGGACGTGAGTGCGTTTACAAACATACAAGTTCACATACACATGACATCCAGGCCCGAAACAACAATCTGTGAATCACACAAAGAGTTACCCACGGTACGTTGAGCAGCCCCACCGCACCAACTGTGCCGTCAAAATAAACTCATAGGTGCTGTTCCGAATGACTTTGAAAAGTTTACTAAATGCGACTAATTTTGTACTAAATATTTGATGATTCTGACAAAATATACATTCAGAACATTTCGCACAGTAAAGCAATTTCTCCGTCTCAAACATAGAGGAATGTTGGCAATGGATCGTCAAAATATCTCGCTTCGGTCCGACCGTTTGCACTCAATGTGGTAAGACAAAACTTCGAGTGAATTGAGCTATCCGTAGGGAAAATATGAACTGGTATCTTAAAAAAATATTTTCTTTTATTTTTTTATGGCATAAGCCGGTACACAAGCAGACGGATTACCTGATGGTAAGCAATCGACATCGCCCATGGACACCTGGAACTGTTACCGGCCTTTTGAGGATTAGGAGTTTGAGGATTGTTGGGGATTCAGGGAGTTTAGGAAAGGGGGGGAGGGGTAATTAGGCCTCCGGTGACCTCACTCACATGACGAAACACAACAAAAGCGTTGCTACACGTCAGTCTGACGTAAAGCAACGTTCAGTAGGAAAAATATGAACTGGTGTCTTAAAAAATATTTTCTTCTGTGTACCTACTGCGTACACGCAAGATGCAAGGCTGCCGGGCAAGGGGTTCGATTCCCGAGGCGGGCAAAGTATTACTGGGTTTATAAAAAATACTCAGTAATAGCACGGAGTCTGGAATTGTGCCCAGTATATGGCAATAGGCTCACCCCCTATTACATGGGACTCGTAACATAAATAGTGAAAAGTGGCTATTACATTGTACAGTGGCATAATGTGCACCTCTGCCTACCCCTTCGGGGATAAAAGGCGTGATGTTATGTTATGTTATGTTTACATACTGCATCAATTACTTGGTTTTTATAAAACATAATGAAGTGCCATGTGTTTCAATTCATAGAGGAGTACACAGAGGTGCATAATAGGGGTAAACAGAAAGATATGTTACAGATCTGTAGTATAAACAATTTCATCTTTATTTAATTTTTATTTTGATGTGTTTCAAAATGAGTACCTTACAAGGCTAATTTTATATATCAAGGGCAATATAGACGTTATTTCTTAAGTCTAGAGTTCTAAATGTTTATATAGGCATAAGAATAATCGTAAAACATATCGATAAAACCGTACCTACGTTATTTGAGTTTTACACATTTAATGATACTGTCTTGTGTGTCGTAAATTTAGAATACAGGTCCACATTTAAGTACTAAGTTAGGTCACCCTAATAGAATTTAAATGTTTCTAGGCTTAACCTCAAAATTAACTAGAATTTTAAGTTACTGTTAATTGCTTTAATAGTCGTTTTGCGTATATTTTGGTAGAATAAATATATAATATTGTGTTGAATTTTTTAACCTAAAATAAGATGGTATTCCAATTCCTTTAGTGTCTACTAGCTAGATATAATATATGTGAATTAATATATATTAATATTATATTACTATAGCTTATTTATTTATTATTACCTTTTTTTAAGGTGTAAATATTTTAGTTCATAGTTATTTATATTTTAAGTTGTATATATTTTCATTTAGTTATAGTTAATATTAATTGTATATATAAAACAAATTACACTTTATTACAAAGTAAAACAAAATCAAATACTGTAAGTAGTCTGATTAATATATGTTTAGTTTAAATTAATTAAAAAAAAAGTTGCCCCACACTAGGATTATCTCCTGTGTCGTGGGTGCGTTTACAAACATACAAGTTCACATACACAATAACACCCAGACCCGGAACAATTTGTAGATCACACAAAGTCTTGTTCCGTGCGGGAATCGATCGAACCCGTGAAAAAATCACACTAATATTTTGCTAAATCAGCTCATACGGAAAAAATCACTGAATAATTTAAAATAACTAATACATTTCCTATCAGCCATTGAAAACATAGTTCTTTTTTCATCAAAAACATTATTTCGTGTCTTTTTTTTGTTTAGTTCCTCGTCAAACAGTTACTTGAGTAAACCGAAAACACAATAAATAATTTAAAGACATGCCAATATCGATTTAAATTTTTTTAGAATAAATTTATTTTAACCTTTTTAAATTCTTATTACACTCGCGACCAAAATAAACAACCGCTTTCGTAATTCTTAAGTATCGGATATTATCCGCAGCCAAAGATTCGAGGAAACTTTGATAAAGTCCGGATATTGAAACTGAGACTGCATGCTGTATGAGTCGGGAAAGATTAGATTACATCGTCGACTTAGATTATTTTTCTATTCACTAATATTGTATAAACTCATTTATATTTTAAGCAAAAATGTATTATTTAGGCAGTTTTATAGACTCAAAATCTAAAATCGGCATTCTTTAAACAAATATTTTTATAGGTATTGTGTTTCATATCAAATTTTATCGGTACTCTGAGGATGTGATTTTTAAAAACAAATTAGATTATTCAAATTAACTTTTCTCTTTAAAATCACCTCATACAGTTTATTACATATTTTAGAATGTTTTTATACCTCTAGAATACACTGTAATTTTCCTTATGCAACAATAATTTCTATAAAACGTAATGTTTTGCTTTTGTATGTACATTAGAGATAACTTAAGCCCTTATTTAGTTACTAGTAAATGCCTGTTGAAGTAGTCTATTTAAGTTAAATTGTTTAGACTTGAATAGAGAGCTGTATTCAGTTCTATTTCTACTGCATTTATATGTAAATTGAGTCTTCTTTTAACTTAAACTAATACAATATATCCAGATAAATGCGAGTGTTTCTTTCAATTTTATAGACATTTTTTTGCTTGACATTCGAATCACAACCCAAAAATAACTATATGAAAACACAGAATCCACAATCAAGTTTATCTTCTACTTAGCTACTAGACAATAAGCAAAAATAATTTCGAAACAAAAGAGGTTTCATTAAATGCTTTGCTGAGATTTCTTTAGAAATTTCGCAACTAATCAAGATCCGAATCTCTCGCCGTTTGAAATTGGAATCGAAAATAGGGGATGTGTAGTTTTCAATGCACGCCACTGCATTGCTCTTCGCATCACGTGGTAGAAGAACGTGAAGTATATTCGAAATTGATCGTCGGCTTTATTCGAACGTCCTGTATAAGTCCGATATTGGTTCCGACTTCCAATATTGCACTTTTTAAGTTTGATAGAAACGTCCAGCTGTATAGTGCATATATAGACGTTGTTGCTATGGGGAAAATTATTTGGTAGGTAAAACGAAAAATGGTACTGGCTAAATGTATTTGGAAATGTTGGTTGGATACAAGACTTTACAATTCGGTTTTACAATCCATTTTTTATTTATTTACCATTTACGTTATAGTAGTTAAAACTTAAGTAATATTATGTTAAATAAAACGAATAAACAACATAATTATAGTAACTAACTGCCAGTTAAAAAATTATTTATTTATTTATTACACCCTGGAGGACTTACAGCTAAAACTACACAAAAATAGAAGCCAACATAAACTACTGAAAGCCAATTACAAGTCTTCACGTATAGTGACAGACTTAAATTTGATAGGTGAGCATATCAAAATTTTCGCAGTGGTTACAGCTTATTAAAATTGTACAGTTTATTATACCAGTTAATTGCAAGGATCAACTAGAAACTAGTATTAACTAGAAACCTTTAGTTACAAGAATAAGTGAAAGATAAAAATAATATAAACATTTCCGAAAACTAGGGATACAATTGAGATGCTACTTAAAAAACCTGAGGCTTATGCGTCTTCTGGCCGACGCTACGCTAGTCGCAAAGGGATCAAAGTCATACTGCTTACATATACCTCTATTATTGTACTGTCTACCCGCTGGTATAATAAAACTATTCTGTCTGTAATTTGTTGATGCTAGAGGCACACGTAAGGGTGGGTTATTGCGGAATATTTTTTGTGGTACATTAAAGTGAAATTTAGATAGAAGTAAAAAAGTATTCAAATCTGATAGCAATATGTAGAAATGATTTAGACTTTACTCTTATAATTGAAATAACGTCTTAGTTGTGGAATCTGTTTAATTTAATCAAATAATATTCCATGTAGAACAAATCTGTAAACCCTTTTTTATTATTTTATTTATTTCAGATCATACATGCTACATCAAACTGCTTAACACAATAACCGACTAAACCGAGTTATTCCGAGTCCGAACCGAGTCTGACACTATGATTCCGGCTGAATTATTAGCGCTCCTCCCTAACGTGGCTCAGCGTTAAAATGATTCACTTCAACCAGTAAACGTTCATACATTATTCACTAGTAGACGTTTTGTCTTTCGTACAACTGAGCCTAGATCTGCGGCCCAGAATTAGGGATGTCTTTCTGTAGTACAAGCTGTTTTTACTTATTCTTGGAATGTTTTGTTATTCTAAATACGAATTTCAAATATATAATAGGCTTCTTTTATGATTATAGGTAGATGTGTTTTTATAATGTTACTAGCGGACCCAACAGACGTTGTCCTGCATATCCACTTGAATGTATAAACAAAAATTCATTCAAATTAGTTCAGCTGTTTAGGATAAATAACCTAAACATCGACTGTAGCGCCATCTGCCGGGCTGATTTGTGAATCTAAACCATTCCAAGATCCCCTTGAACACACACAAAAAATTTTATCAAAATCGGTCCAGAACAATTATATATCATCAAGATGACTATTGGTTATGAATGTGTAGTTACTACAGGTAAATGCACTTTAGTACTACGAAGTACAATTTCAAACTTCATTTTGTTTTCAAAGAATTTTAATCACAAACTCCTATTGTACTCTAATCCTACCTGGAAATCAAATCCACAGTTTTCGAATAGAGAACACAACATACTTCAGGGAAGTCCCATTTAACGAAGATTAAGGTTTAATAAACATAATGTTAATAAATACTGAATGTTATTCCAAAATGGACTGCCTCGTTGGCCGAGTGGTCGCAAGTGCGATTGCCTGGCAAGGGGTCTCAGGTTCAATTCCCGGGGCGGGCAAAATATTACTGGGTTGTTAAAAATCTCAGTAGTAGCACGGAGTCTGGAAATGTGCCGGTATATAGCTATAGGCTCACCCCCCTATTACATGGGACTCACAACACATATAGCGAAAAAAGTGGGTGTTACATTGTACAGTGGGATTAAGTGCCGTACGTAATGTGCACCTCTACCTACCCCTTCGAGGATAAAAAGGCGTGATGATATGTTATGTTATGTAATTCTAAAATTAAATTTCATTATATTTACTCGTTCTTTGTTCCATCCCTGCATTGTACACAGGTTACGCTTTAAAACGAAACATCTGTCAGCTTCTGTAATAACTCCGTATTAATTTTATGTAAATTCAATATCAGTGTCTCGTTAACGTCCAAACGTAGTGTTAACTTATTAAAATTAATATTCCATTTGTAATGTACACACGGCTACACATTGAGCTTTACATAACCAGTATAAACTGAACGTTAAATGTGCGGAAAGATGATGCGACGCGATACCAGGATAAACTGGTTTTGTATAGGTTGATGTGTGGCCGTTTGTACATAACATTATAATTAATTCTTCTCTCCATTTTGGAATTTAAAAGCGATTTCATCCGTCCATTAATTTCATTTCATTGTTATTTTGCAAATGGCGGGAATGCAATTTAGTTTATATTTTGCTGATTGTAATATAATATGGAAATGCTTCGCTTACTTGTTTTTATGCCGATTATTTTATGAATTGGTTTTGTTGGTCAAGTGATGACGACTTCGAGTTAAAGACTTGGATTGAGGAAAGTTTTACCGTAGCCCATGAATATATAGAGGTACATACAACGAAATGCAACTTGCGAAAATTAACTTACAACTAGGTACCTAAAGGTACAAAACATAAAAAGTTTAGTTTTATACTTTTAGTAATAATTATAGATGTGGTTAATTGTAGTATGTAACTAGGTACCTTATTTACTTTTATAAAAATTGACTAGATGTATTGTAATTAAAAAATTGTATGACAAGGGCAAGAACCAAGAGTCCGTGGAGAATTAATCTGTAATATTAAAAAAATAATAATAAAAAGTCTTCAAAACACAATTAAAAGTACTCTTCGACTTCTTATTGACACGTTTAATAGTAGTAGCCATTTGGCGGCTACTATTAAAACGAATTAACCAAACACATCCAACAACTTTTTCAAAACATACAAATCACAATGAAATTACGACGTAATTAACAAAAGCGTACGATTTAAATTCGAGTGTGTTAGCGTTGCGTCACGTGCTCTAACTGAATACAACCACTAAGCTACGGTGGCGCCCCCATGAATTATTCAATGAATGTTTTGTGCTTCGCCTCGGAGTATTGACGACTCATCAAGCTATGTATAACCAGTATAAACTGACCTTCGAATCTGCGAAATGGTCTTACAAAGCGGGACCATAATAAACTGGAATTTCACAAGTCGATGTGAGCCGTGAGTACCTGCATGGGAGTAAGTTACGCGGTGCTCTCATATATTTTCTAAGCAGTACGACAGGTTTACATGTATACTTGAGTATAGAGATAAGTAAGTAGGACTTTACAAGAAATTGATGTCTAGAAACTAAAACTTATCACATGATATTGTTACACTTAAAAATGGCAGGCGGAGACTCGCCAACTCACCGACCGGGTCCCGGGAATGGTTGCTAGATATAGCAACAGAGGGATAACGAGAATGTGAGTGGCTAAAGGGTTAAGAAACTACCACCGCTTTCTGCTTAGATCATCTGCTCCAGCCGAAGCCTTCTGCATCCCTGGCCCACTCGCGACTTACGAATAGTTTCTTACCCTCCGAGGAGGATCACTGCTCTCGCAACTCTACTCTGGACGACCAATGAAGGCAAGCCAGAGGTGGGAGACCTGTTCCTTGTCATCGTTTACTCCAGCCAGCCAATTAAGGTAAGCCGGAGAAGAAGGAACGACGACTTCTCCCTTGAGCACTCGGGATGATGGTAGCCCGCGGGGTCGCTAATGCCCGTCACCTCGCCTCAAGGTGCCCTGATATTATTATGATTATATCTGTGATATTCTTCAATCATTCATTTCTGTTATGAGTCCCATTTAGCAGCGACAAACATTTCAGACAAGAAATGGAAACAATCTGAATCATACCGTCATAATACTAAAACCAAAACCAAACCCTTTGGTTGCCGGCATCATAAGTACTAACCATCACTCAATCAATTATTTAGGCACTGGTCGAATTGCTTTCTCAGTTATTTATTCTTGGTAATCACTTTTATCCACTAACTCATACTACCATAATACAGTTATAGGGTTCTGAGGAACTATTTTTTTCTTTTTCTTTTTCTTTTCTTTTTAAAAAAAACATTGCCCCACACTAGGATTTTCTCCTGTGTCGTGGGTACAAGTTCACATACACATCACACCCAGACCCGAAACAACAATTTGTGGATCACACAAAGTGTTGTTCCGTGCGGGAATCGAGCCCGCGACACGTTGCTCGGCAGCCAGTTGCCCAGCCGCCGCACCAACCGTGCAGTCAATGGTCTGATACCTGACGTGTCTTTTCGTCATGATCTTATACGACAGCATTTTTATGCCCATCATATAGATGATTGGCAGGCCACAACTGTGTATTTTTCTCGGAACTTTCTACCTCGCACAGCTGAACTGTAGATGGATCTATCGTCGGCGGTATTTCCGAACTGACCTACAAACCTTCAATAAAAGAGCGTATTACTTCTTAAAAGGCCGACAACGCACCTGTGACTCCTTTGGTGTTGCGGGTGTCTATGGGCGGCGCTGATCGCTTACCATCGGGTAAAGTGAATGCTTGTTTGCCTCCTATTTCATAAAAAAATACAGAAAGAAAATAACTAACAAATAGAGGTAACAGTGTTTTAGAATTAAACCATGTTTGTGACAAGAAAAGCCTGTACCTAAGATTTATTCAGATAAATTTTCAAACCCTATAAATAAACAAATATTACGGGTATCCTTGAACGGAACCTAGAAGATGATTGTAGCCACCATTATTGTTAGCTTTTGAACAAAGTTATTCTGTTATAGAGTTACCGTTATAATTATGTAGCCCTGATCACTGCCAACTTGATATTATGTGATTTGTTAGATACATAATCCATTACATCATATTACCTTCAAGGGGACTGTTATAGTTTTTATTTATAATATGAATGTATATTAAGTAAAGCGTAAAGGTTAAGTTGATTCTTTATGGTGATGTTGCCCGAATGTAACTATTTTTATTTGTTTTGTCTTTATGTTCACTTTTTGTTTTGCCCACTATTTATGTTCTCATTGTAAGTATCAATTGTCTTTATTGTACGTGCCGTAAATTTTAAATTTTAAGTTTAATATTCAATTTGTCTCCGATACTAGTTCTTCTTAGTTATTTTGAATGTTAAATCCATGTCAATGGTTGGATTTGCCTGATCATAGTGATTTGTAAACCATTAAGTATATAACGCATGTTGTGCTTACCTATAATAGATTGATGCACTAGTATTTAAGTTTTCGTAAATGTAACCCTATATTGTATAAGTGTGTAATCAATTGTTGGTGAGCCAAATCAATAAAATAAAATAAAAATATATTAGAGCTGTTAGTGCCATGCAATGTTGTACAATGCCATACAACAAACTGCGCGGTTGGCGCGATGGCTGGGCAACCGTCTGCCGCGCAACGTGTAGTGGGTTTGATTCACGCACTGAGTAACTATTTGTGTAATCCACAAATTGTTGTTTCGGATTTGGGTGTCATGTGTATGTGATATTGTATGTTTCTAAACGCACCCACGATACAGGAGAAAATCCTAGTGTAGAGCAAATTTAAAATAAAAGAAAAAATAAAATGTACAGGTTAGACGTCAACACATCCATCAGGAATTATTTGAGAAACAGCATCGAATACTGAAGCATGTTTAATACCAATCCTTTTTGTACGTCATATTTTTACAAATAAATCACAATTAAACAAATATTTTAGATTATTATTTTGTTTTGAGAACCATAAAAATGATTAGTCTCATATTGTTATTTATTAAATATAATTAAAATTATCAATCACTGTCTTCAAACGACTGTATGAACTTAATTTTTGAAGTTTTGTATAAAACAAAATACAAATAAAATAACTTCAAGTATCCTAATTTAGGATGTGTCCAATATCCATACATCAAAATCAAAAGTATAGCATACTAAAACCAGAAGCAGGAAAGAAAACACCATCTAACTTGGAATAGCAATGAATCAGAATATAAATAAGTTATTACCTCGCAAAATATACTTAAAGGCAAAGATTCTTTCATTGCATTCGTTACTTAATACTCCAGAGGGCCTAGTCCGAGATTTTGTATCGTCAACGCGATCAATACGTTACAGCGTATAGCCCCCTGATAGGTTGGCTAACTTGGAACAGGCCAATCAGAGCGCCGAACGGTAAAAACGTTTCGATCACGTAACACTAACATTAGACCTTCTGACCACGATTTCGATGGCGCGGAAATTCGATAAAAATGTCTCATACAACTAAAGCATACTATATTATCAGGTCGCTGTATCTTAAATATAAATTAAGATTTTATCTATAGCGAAATTTTATTCGCCGTAGCAATTTTTTTAGACTGCATTATTTGCAAATAAATAATGATGTTTAAATAGTAAACTAGCTTCTGCCCACGACTTTGTATGCGCAATCCCGTTTGCTCCCATAGAATTTACATGTTTTTACATGTTTTTTTTTGTCTTAAGAACCTTTTCCTAATAATAACAAATACAACAATAATAAAAAAGAATTAGTGTTATCGGTCCAGCCAATCACGCGTGATGCCGTGACCAAGGGAAAATGGGACTCGTTGTTATACAATATGTAGATATTCTGAAATCAATAATGAAGAAGAAATCAAACCGTTCTTACTATAAAAATATTATTATAAAAATATTATTATTTACTATAAAAATATTATTATTAGAATGTGTACCTTCTTTGAAATGACTACGGCGTAGTGTGCTTGTAGAAATCACTGCTCTGCCGTAGCCGTTACTACGCTATGATTGCCTAATGTCCATAATCACCATAATGCAATAATCTTTGTATATATAATTCTTCTGTGAGTGTGTATGTCAATGAACTTCTCTCAAACGACTGGACCGATTTTGATGATTTTTTTTTGTGTGTGTTCAAGGGGATCTGGGAATGGTTTAGATTCACATATCGGCCCGGCAGATGGCGCTGCAGTCGATGTTTAGGTTATTCATCCTAAACAGCTGAACTAATTTGAATGAATTCTTGTTTATACATTCAAGTGGATATACAGGACGACGTCTGTTGGGTCCGCTAGTATTTATAATAAATCACTACATAGTATAAAACAAAGTCGCCATCCGCCATCTGTCTGTCCCTATATAATGCTTAGATCTTTAAAACTGCACAACGGATTTTGATGCGGTTTTTTAATTGATAGAGTGATTCTTAATGAAGGTTTATATTATGTATAATTCATACATTTTGCACCCGTGCGAAGCCGGGACGGGTCGCTAGTTATGAATAAATCATTCCTATAAACATTATAAAATCACAAATCATTTGCAGAAAACATAGATTCACAGGTTTTGTCTTCAAATCGACACAATTCACACAAAATTTAATTGAATCAAACTCGACAAAAGCGAAAAGTGCACTTACAAAGCAAAACAAAACACTTCGATCACCGTCGCCAGACACATGTCGTACAGTTCAATCTCATTCCAGCTACAGACGGTTACAAGTACATACAAGGACAGGAACAACACATTTGTATACTTGCATTCAAATATGCACATATCGACAAATACAAACCAGTGTATCATGAACTCACTTTATATGATCTTTCCGTACATTCCACGGTCAGTTTATACTGGTTTTGTGTAGCTTGATTTGCACACTTGTGTACTTAAAGGCTCTGCTTACTCACGTACTTGTTACTTAAGCTACGTATTGTTGCATTCAGTTAGTAAGTACTTTGAAGATTATCTTGTTTAAGTCTTGAATATAGAAGGAATATTTTATTACGTCTGTCGATTATATGAACATTCAAAATGTGCAAGAATAATCAATAAAACCTATGTGTGTATTTTTTTGTGTGTTAAGCCGGTAAACGACGGATTACCTGATGGTAAGCAATCGGCGCCGCCCATAGACACTTGAACCACCAGAGGCGTTACCGGTCTTTTGGGGATTAGGAATTTTATGATTTTCAGGGATTGTGGAGATTAGGGAGGGGGTAATAGAGTCTCCGTTATGTTTGTGTACATTTCCACGTTTTTAGACTATAGTACCATTGTTAGCAGTCTCCAATATCTGTCAGATTCAGATCAACGAATAAAACAACTGCTCTTTTAAAGAATCGTTAGAAGATACTTAAAATAACTGGAATCTTGAATTTTACTTCATGATAAGCAAGTTATTCTATACTCCAATAATAAAGATCGCAGATATCCCGGCGTAAGTATTGTCAAACTATTCTTGGTAATAAATTGTACAACTACCAAAAATTGATTTGTTAAGATAAGACCTTTTATCCAGTAGCCTACTATTGTTTTATTTACATTGAACTATTTAACCATTATTTGATATCGAAGCTGGTACCATAATCAAAGTATTCAAGGTCAAATAATTCTTTATTAAGACCAAATAAGCATTTCCTATGGTCGATAAATATAATTTTATCTTTCCATAAGTTAAAAGCATAACAAACAATCTCTTCCTTTATCAAAATAACAAAATAACTAAACAACATCATCAAAATGGTATTAGAAAACGCATGGCTTCCGCCAGAACAGACACATAACTAAAGGGTGAACAGAGTCACTTTATCAAATGTCATCTGGCTGTCATGATGAACGATTGCAGTGTATTTAACTTTTGCTCTCCACATGGCAATAGCTCATGTCCAACCGCTTGTCCCATTTATAAGTTACTTTTTTCACTTTTGTTGGAATATTAGGTGTTGTTATTTTAATAAACCATAAGTTTTGTGAGACGTATGAGTTAATTTGGTTAGTTTTAAGTTTCGTACTAGATGTCATAAGTCATTCTAAAAATTCGAATTAATTTTAATACTTTGACTGATTTCATAGATTAGAATTCTTATTATATTGGATGAAGAAGAAACAACTTGACTGCACGGTAGGCGCAGTAGTTGGGTTAGTAACTGGCTGCTGCGCAACGTGTCGCGGGTTCGATTTCCACTCGGAACAACTCTTTGTGTGATCCACAGATTGTTGTTCCGGGTCTGGGTGTCATGCGTATGTGAACTTGTATGTTTGTAAACGCACCCACGATACAGGAGAAAATCATATTGTGAGGCAAGTTCGGCAAGCAGTTATTTCTAATTACATTACACAATACATAACATTGCCGGTTGAGCCACGTACGGTCTCTAAGATAAAAACCCTGTCCAATTAAAAACTAACGGAAAAATTCTGGAAAAGAGAACGCGATGGCTTTGTCGGAATCCATTCACGGATCCAATTTTGCGAGCTCTAAGCACAGTGGCCATAGTCACGTTTGTCAAATGTTTGTGCGTCAAATTGGATACGATATGATCCGTTTTATGGTCACAGCTTTCGATAATAGAAAATATACCACGCCTTTGTGACGACAACAGCCTTTTGATTTTCGGAAAAGGGCAAAATAGTTTGTACAAGGGCTCACTCCAATTTGACTAGTTTGTACAATTTGCGAAGGTTTCTGTGGATCAGCTTATATGTAAATTGAACACTACCCTTTAGTTTTGGTGAGAAAGGGCTTCCAAAAATTTGCAGAAGAAAGTGCGTATACTAAGTTACTGAACAAGTTTAAAAATGTTTCGTAGTTTTGTTGGTGGTTGCTGGTGACAAACTTTCGATATATTTTTCGCGTTTAGACACCATCCGGTCTAAATGTAGGTACTTAAATTTTATACGTAAATGTTCGATAAAACCGTCTACAGATCCCAAGATTCTTGGTCTATGGGAGACTGTTAATTAATTACTCAGAAAGTATTATATATAGCCTTTATAGAATGTAATCTGTAAGTCTGTCATTCGCTCGGTAGGTTAGGGGGTAAAACCGAAAATCTCTAACACTCATTTACTTGCAACCAGACCACCAACATGGCATTACTTGAATATAAATGCGAATATAATTGTATTCCAAGACGTATCTTTTAGTTAATCTGTTAAATTAATCCATTAACAAGGGGTAGGTCAATGACCTCTCCAAAGAGGACAGAGGTCAGTTGGTTAAATATAAACCTAAGTCTGTATATCGGTTGAATATTAATTAAATGGAATAAGCTACATTCACAATTTTCGTGACCAATACCACGGGTAATTGGTTCTGGTTTACGAAAATAGTTGTCATTTGCAGAAATGTGGATGCAAAATGAAATAAAATGGTTGAAATAGGTACACAAAATTACCGACTTGTTTGTATATTTTGATCACCTTTCCCCTTACTAAGAGTAAATAAGAGTACCTAGTTAAAAAATATTATTTTAATTTTATTCAAAGGGAATGAAGTGGTAACACATACTTTAACTTTACCATTTTACTGCAGTAGGAAACAATAATACTATAATGCAATTTAGTTTCAATTGTGAAAACTTCTATATTCTTCTGGCAAATCAAATAGAACTTATACACCCAGAAATTGAATTCATAAACTTATTCTCATACCAAGCACATATTTTAACAAAAATATTGAGTTCCTTAGTTCCCTATCTTACTCCAATAAGTTCTATTACGTTTTTAAAAATATATTTCAAAGGCAGCAAAACAGAAGTTCAATAGAAAGACGATAATATGAAAAGAAAAGACTAGAACTTTCTGAAACAATTTCTGTCTGAGAAACCAAAGTCTTGCAATGCAAGAACTGCGCACTTAATATTATTTCCTCGTACATTTTATTTGCACAAACTGCACGTAGACAGCATGTGGCACACTAACGCAATATTAAACCACAATTTTGGAATAAAATAAAAGTCTACTGCTAAAACAAAATCTCTTGGCGTCTATAGTTATTATTTTTTTAATATGATGGGCCAACAACTTTTGACCACTATCTCGCCTGGTAATAAGCCATGATGCGGTCTACGATGGAGTACGTCGACCCATAAGCAACCTTTTCACTCGGGCCTTGAAAACACCCAGTTTATGCCCTTCAGGAAATACAGACTCTGACAAAGAATCCCACTCCTTTTTTTTTTTTTAAGGGGGGAAAATCATCGAATGACTGCCCCCGCCTGGGTGAGGCGGGAGGGAGTGTCAGACTCTTACTGACTAAAAACCACCCCGTTCCTTCTCCTGCACGTCGAGCCGGAGCCCCGGTTACCCGTTAGGTTCTCCGCGACTCCGAATCGGCATCGGCCCTATTGGGCCCCATCTGTGGTGGTCTGATGGCTCTTTGAGGCGCGCGCGGAACGCGACGCGCCGTACGCTCGGGTCTGTTTCTGGTCGGACGGGGAGCCACCCATGCTCGCCGTCCGCAGGCCCGCGCTTACGGTGGCCGGAGATCGTCCCGCGATCCCCGACGCCCGGTGTGTCCTTCGCGATGGCTGGGTTGCGAGGAGGCAGCGCTTCGCTGCCTCACGCGTCCCGCCTCCTCCTTAGCTAGCATGACTGCTTCGCAAAAGGAGGAGACGGCATCCCAATCCCCCTCGCTCCGCATCATGGCCTGCACTAGGCCCGGACGCGAGAGGTCGCCATCGCCGATCACTTCCCTGAGGACACGGCGGTGCTCAGCCCACGAAGGGCATTCTCCCACCGTGTGTTCCACCGTGTCCTCAGGGCGGTCCTCGCAGTGATGACACCCGGGCGTTTCCTCCCGCCCCATCAGACACAGGTACCTCCCGAAACTTCCATGTCCGGTGAGGACCTGCGTCAGGCGGTAGGTGAGGACGCCGTAGCGTCTCTCAAGCCACTCCTCAAAGAGGGGACTTACCGCTGCGATGGCAGCGAGCCCAGAATCCCACTCCTTAGCTTGAAGCGAAGCGCTTCATACGTGTGGGTGGGAGATTTTATGGTTTTATGAGCTTTACGTATCCAAAATATTCCATAACTGTTTATAAATACCATGTAACTTACACGATGCCTTCTCTACACCATCGAACCTATCGCCATACAAGACTGCGATAGAACCAAAAATTTCACCTTTAATATTTTTGGCAAATCAATTACTGAACGTAGGCCTGTCCATAGTGATGTCACACACACTATACATGTGTATAATGTAGAAAAACTAATGTTGATGGTGGCCCTTGATCACAAAAACATAAGTGAAGTGACCATACCATACCATATGACCTGATAGAAAAAGAGTAACCTATGGGGTTTCTTGCTCGTTCTTCTCCATAGGAATCACACTTTGGAACGGCAAATAGCTTCACTAGAGAACTGACCTATGGAATGACATTTTTCCTAATTATTTAATATTTAAAAATTTTGTTTTTGACGTTCAATAGTGCCTTTCTGGTCTAATTTGACTTTGACTTTGACGTAAGAAAAACGTAAGATAAGATGAACTAATTAATGAAATGCTACCTTTTAATAAAACAACTAGACAGCCAATTAAAAAGCTATCTAAGATACTTAGCAACAATGTGTATAAAGATAAATACATTCAAACAAAACTACCTCTAAACAATGTTTGTTTGTGTACTAACTTAACCCACTCAACACACAATAGAATAATAACTTGCACTCAAAATAACACTCAAAATAAGTGACTTTCTTTGTTCATACTCCAAAAACTTAATTACTTAAAATGTCAATACTCTTGTGCCTTTGTTAAAGTTATTTGCTTAGAGAGGCTTATCAAATGCAATTGTTTTTCAAAGATAGGCATAATAAATTTTGGATTACATACAGACTGTTTGTTTTTGGATCATTTTGGCTTAATATTTTCTATTTTGTTTTTTTTGAGCTTATTGTTTTAGGATTCAATTATAATATGTAACATAAAAATGATAAAGTTATTTTTTGCTTATGCACGAGGTGTTGATAGATATTCTAGAATAATTATATAGGGCACGCTTGTGACTAAGACCTGTACAATCTCGTTGAAAGTTCAAGCGAATAGTGTATTTATTTAGTTAGAATAAGGAGTAAAATAATTAATTATTATTTTTTATAAGAAAATAATGATTATATACGAATAATTTTATAATATAACCACGTTAAGTGTTGATATGAGTCAAAATTTTAATCTGGGGTAAAGCTTTTTATTCAAATTAAAGACGTAATAACATTCCCTATACCTATGACCTCTATGGAACACATACTATATATGATGATATGTTAAAAACACTCTTTAATCTTACCAAGTTCCTTCCGAAAACACTGCTATATCATTTCCTAAATTGATACGCTAATATCTTATTTTCGACTCTATGCCGAAGACAACAACGATGGTATTTGTATGTCTCCGAAACCAGTACTATGTCTGTTCGCTTTATAATTAAACCCTCAAAGTAATTAAGCAGGGGAAGAAATAAATAGTAAAGTATGCGTGACCGTCACAGAACATATACTGCTCTTTGTTCACATAACATCTATTAAATTATATTAAAAAATGGTAGAAGTACTTAAAATGTAACATACAGTAATTTAAACACCATTTATATTACTGAAAATTCAGAAACGTAAGCATACATTACGACACACGATTTTCGAATAAAAAAAACTAGAGGTACACAATTCTATTATAGCATACTCTTTTCAACAGTTAAATTGGAGATTGCCTATTACTACTGAGAATAAATAAGATATCTAATAATACTTTGCTTCATACTAGTATCAAAACACCCCCCCACACACCCCCTTGCTTTACAATTGTGGTTACGGGCCACTGAATCAACGAAAAAGGCATAAATCAAAAAGAAAAAAAATGAAATTTTTACCCAAAACAGTACCACAGAACCAACAGAGCAGTAATCAAGTTAATAGTTACAAAAATAACTAAAAAAAGGTGATTCCATCGTTAGTATGTATTTGTAGTGAATCAGATCCGATTTAGTCGATGAGGTGGCGATAACATATGAATAGCTTGACCTTGGGCCACACACGCGATCTGCACCTTTGACCCCTACTATAGGTCCTCTCGACATTATAGACGTATTCAACTGAAATTAGTCTTGAAATTAAAATTATAGTTCTATTTTACATTACAACGATATTTTGAAATAGAAATTGTAAAAAATGGGGATTAGGAGTTTGAGGATCGTTGGGAATTCAGGAATTGAGGAGATTGGGGAAGGGGAGGGTAATTGGGCCTCCGGTAACCTCACTCACACGACGAAACACAACGCAAGCGTTGCTTCACGTCGGTTTTCTGTGAGGCCGGGGTAACACTCCAGTCGAGCCGCATTCGTGCCGAAGCATGGATCTCCCACATTTACTTCTTGTTACTAGTCAAATATAAATATTATAATAACTTCTCGGCAAGATTGATAATTCGATTAGTTGTATACCTTACCAGGAGCAGAACACGCAGCTATTAAATATTTCCATCACAATTTGCTTCAGACAAATAAACGATAACTTCGACAATAATATTAGAAGTTATCCCAGTAAAAAGTAAAGATACTAAGGCAACATGAACACTTAGACGTTTATCAAAGAAGATGTAAATTCATCTCCTAGGCTCATTACCTCATACCTAAGGAACCTTATAACATCATGAATCAAGCCGGAACAACCACAGAGTATGTAATCACATGTAACAAGGTAAGGTACAATTTAGTACTGTCAGTAACTTTCAGTTAAAATATCTACACTCTCATTACATGAGGGCCCACCACAAATATGTGGATTAATCGTTGTACAGAGAGAGTGGGATAAATGAAGATGCTATGACATTATCTGTATGTCCTACCTTCGTAGGTACTTAAAGCCGTACGTATAATACGTACCTACAGTAGAACCCGTTTAAGACGATCACGCTTAATACGATTTCTCGCATAATACGCCATTTTACGTCGGTCCCTGCAACTTAAAATATATTTTCATACATTTCTTAACGCTTAATACGATTCGTCATCCCGTTTAATACACGCCGAGCAGCGAGAGAGGTCAGCGCTCCCAGCGCGACGCCCGCACTCGCGCGCGCCGTTTGTGCCGTGGTTGTGGTTGACGTCGTGTTGGAAGAAGAAGAACCCGAGATACTGCAGGGTTTTCCTGGATACTCTTCTATTGATGACAATGTAGCACCGTACGAAATTCAATCAATTGAAGATCTTATTGAGAATGTGAACAACACACAAAACGAAGTCCTAAGTGATAATGATGAAGACGAAGATGAGTCAACTCCGGTTTTGTCAAACGCCCAGGCATTATCAGCTGTTTATGATTTAAGGCGCTATGTAGCTTCTATGGATCAAAGCGAAGACACACTGCAAAAGTTGAATTATGTTGAAAATCTTTTAATTGCTAATGCATCAAAATCTTTTTATCAAACCAAAATAAGTAATTATTTTAAATAATGTAATTTTAATTACACTACGTATTTAACGTAATTTATAAATGTATAATTACAAAAATTAGAACATATTACATAATAATAAGTAGTACTTTTTTTCCCTATCCCGCATAATACGCTTTCTCGCTTAAGACGCGTTTTTGGTAAGGTCCCTGAAAAATCGTCTTAAGCTGGTTTTACTGTAGTTTTGTAAGAGTGGAGTGTGTAGTAGTAGTTATTTTAAGTGTGGGAGAGCCATGCTCTGGCACGAATGGGCCGGCTCGACCAACAACAAACAAAACAACGCTTTCATTGTATTCCATCGTGTGAGTGAGGTTACCGGATGCCCAATAACCCTCCCTTCTCCCCAACCTCTCCAATCCCTTAATCGCCAGCATTTTTCAAATTCCTAATCCCCAAAAGAGCGTTGACGCACTTGTAACGCAACTGATGTTCTTGGTGTCCATGGGCGACACCGATTGCTTACCATCAGGTGACCCGTCTGCTCGTTTACCGGTTGATCCAAAAAAAAAAACACTATGTTATAAATTGATACATACTTACATACATTGTCAGTTTTATGACATTGTAATGGGTATTAAACATACATTCCATAAGACCACTTTATTGGCACTTGCACAAACAGTATCATCAAGGAGTTATACAACCGATTGTATGCCACGTCTGTACATAAAAAATGGATGCAAATAGCAGCGTAATGCTGTTCATGTTATTAAGGTTATTATTATGTTTTAGATTATGATAAATTGTTTTTGTTTTTTTCTTTCTTATTTTTTCTAGATAATATAAGTATGTGCTGTTTTTTTTTTGTTCCTAGTAGTATAAGATATGGAGTGTGCAATCATTCCGAAATAAAGAATTTATTATTATGATTATTATTACTACTAGAGTTACACTATACTTGTCTACTCGAAGCCCGGACAAGAGACAGAAACTATGAGACTTTAATCACCGACACTCCAGTCAACGATCTACCAAACAAGAATATCTAATGTAACCAGCTCAGCTTTATTTCTTTTATTCAGCAGAATTCGGAGACGATTTCAATCATCCATTAAATCCGTTCAGCCAACGAATCTTTTTGTCTGAAAAAAGCCTTTAGCGACTGAATTTACCAACAATTCAGCTGGTTGGTGCATAAATAAACGTATTTTCGGACTTTATCGCATCTGGAAAGTAATTTAAGAGGATTTGCGACTTAAAAGCCATCCGTTTCATTAAATTATTCACGGGCGTAAATCTTCAAGGTGATACACACGAGGACAATTCTAAAGATTTCCATTTAGAAGTGTTGATAGTCTGTGATTCCTTGCAGACTCCGTTTTAATCTTGATTTTGAACAATCTACTAACTATAAGGCTCAACTTTACAATTATTTATTTATCGTGATATAAATAAATTGAGACCAAGTTTTAAACCTAAAACTAGACCTTAAAAATGATCTCTATAAACTAGTGTCTTTTTTTTAAGGGGGGAAAATCATCGAATGACTGTTCCCACCTGGGTGAGGCGGGAGGGAGTGTCAGACTCTTACTGACTAAAAACTACCCCGTTCCTTCTCCTGCACGTCGCGCCGGAGCCACGGTTACCCGTTAGGTTCTCCGCGACTCCGAATCGACATCGGCCTTATTGGGCCCCATCTGTGGTGGTCTGATGGCTCTTTGAGACGCGCGCATAAACTAGTGTCTAGGTTATACCTACCTATCCAAGGTCTTCCGCATGTAGTTTTTAAAAGTATATCTAGGTACAGAATATCTTGTGACCACAAAGTCAAGTCAAAGCAAGAACATAAAATGCTTAGAAAGTGAGAACCAAATGAGAATTCATAGTAATAAGGTTAGTTAGGGTAGGTAGGGTTGTCCATTAGTGGTATTAAACTTGAACCTTGGCCTTCCTAACAATAGGTGCACAGCTACAAAGATGACGGCGTGTCACCAGCCTGCGTTTGATGACGTCACAAGGGCGATGACGCATGCTTATAGAAAGTTCGTGCAAGTAATATTGACCGGGTATTTTTAGTGTTTGTTTTTGTAACTGCATGATAATTAACTTGCTTTATGTTTTTACTAATTATGGTAGGAATGAGGAAGAAAATTATAACATAACATCACGCCTTTTATCCCCGAAGGGGTAGACAGAGTTGCACATTGTGCCAGTGCACAATATAACACCCACTTTTCACTATTTATATTATGAGTCCCATGTAATAAGGGGCGAGCCTTTTGCCATGTACCGGGCACAATTCCATACTCCGTGCTACTACTGAGAATTTTTAAAAACACCCAGTAATACTTAGCCCGACCCGGGAATCGAACCCGAGACCCCTTGCCCGGCAGTCGCACTTGCGACCACTCGGACAATGAGGCAGTCAAGAAAATTATGTTCTATTTATTCCGTCATTGACATAACGATCATCATCATCAACAGCCTATAAGTGCCCACTGCTGAGCAATAATCCCCACGCTTGCTCATTGGCTCATTGCTTTGGCGATTTCAAACTTATAATTAGAAATTATAAGTCCAGGTTTCCTTATGATGTTTTTCCTACACCGTTTGTCAGTGGTGTGTAAATGATCTTAGGAAGTACATATAACTCGGAAAAAGTCACATAGGTACTTGCCGTTGGTAGGTTTCGAACCCGCACCCTCGTGCATGAGAAGCGGACGTCTTAAACCTTCGGGCCATCACGACTATGTATATACACACAAATAGATGAAAATATGTTTAAAAGAAACACTCCAATGAATAGTAGAGTTCATTAAGTCAATCGTTGTCAACTGTCGAATAAGACAGTCAATAAATGTGTATTAAAAAAAGCAACTAAGAAACGCCTTAATCAAGAAATTCAGACGAAGCGTTTTATCTCCGTCAATCAATTCTAGACCCTTTTATTAAGATTATACGAACCATAATTGTGAAAAACTAAGGACTTTTTATAACAAGTTGTTCTTTTTACGATGTTGAAATTGTCAAGATGGTATGGTAGAACAGTAAAAAGTGCGACGTTTTTACGATATTGGGAGCCCGCAGGAGTTTGAGAATTCACGACCAGCGTCGGCTACAATTTACAATTCTAGATCTTACTTTATTGCCGAGTGTTCTAGAATGTTTTAGATATGTACCTCTATACGTAATGTAAATCTTCGATGTAATACCGAATGCTATTTAATTGTTTTGAATTGTTGTTTGAACCACACGAACGGTTAATCAGGAGCACAATAATTACAATCAAACTTAAATAGAGCTGTACTCGTCAAACACATGATAAATAAATAGTCTTTTCATCCCCGATGAAATAGACACAGAACTTTTATTACAATTGAACAAAGTAAGTAGTAGTCGTGGTGGCCCGGAGGTTTAAGACGCCCACTTCTCATGCATGAGGGTGCGGGTTCGAAACCTACCAACGGCAAGTACCAATGTGACTTTTTCCGAGTTATATGTACTTTCTAAGATTATTTAGACACCAGTGACAAACGGTGAAGGAAAAACATCGTGAGGAAACCTGGACTTATAATTTATAATTATAAGTTTGAAATCGCCAACCCGCATTGAGCAAGCGTGGTGATTAACGCTCTAACCTTCTCCGTGTGAGAAGAGGCTTTGCTCAGCAGTGGGCATTTATAGGCTGTTGATGATGATGAACAAAGTAAATCTATTTTTTCTGCCTCGTTTTCCGAGTGGTCGCAAGTGCGACTACCGGGCAAGGAGTCTCAGGTTCGATTACCGGGTCGGGCTAAGTATTACTGGGTGTTTGTAAAAATTCTCAGTAGTAGCACGGAGTATGGAATTGTGCCCGGTACATGGCAAAAGGCTCGCCCCTTATTACATGGGACTCATAACATAAATAGTGAAAAGTGGGTGTTATATTGTGCACTGGCACAATGTGCAACTCTATCTACCCCTTCGGGATAAAGCGCGTGATGTTATGTTGTGTTATGTTAAATCTATTTTAGTCAGTCTACTGTACAAGATCATTGTATCTTCCTTATGTTCTATATTAATATTTCTTACTAACAATAAAGGATTTTCTTTCGAAAGTGTACAACATGACTTGAACACAAATGGCAATGCCAATGTTTCCTACCAATACTATAGGAAAAACCTAGCTACTAAAATAAGGAACAATTCAGTTACCACCCAAACTAATCCGATGGTCATTTTTCCAATAAATCCTCATTACCTACAACACAGTAATATCTTACAAAATAATTAACTACTACCCAAAACATTTCAGGGACAAACTTTAACTAGATTACAATTCCTAACACAGCTAATTGAACGAAAACAAGAATGATTAATATTGTTATCGTGACGATTTAGAAATAACAGGAAGATGGATTCCGTTAATCTTTGTTTCGTCGCTTTTCTTTGGGTATTTTTCTCGTATAAAATTTCCCAAAGGAGTGGAGATGGTAATATAATTTATAGATTAAGTAAAGTCTACTATAATGTCGTTGTGGCCCGGAGGTTTAAGACGCCCGCTTCTCGTGCATGACAGTCCTGGTTCGAAACCTACCAACGGCAAGTACCAATGTGACATTTTCCTACTTACCTGTATACTTTCTAAGATTATCTGCTCGCCAGTCACAAACAGTGAACGAAAACATCGTGCGGAAACCTGGGCTTATAATTTCTAAATATATGTTTGAAATCGCCAACCCGCATTGAGCAAGCGTGGTGATTTTTAGTTAAACCTTCTCCGTGTGAGAACAGACTTTTGGTCAGCAGGGCCACTTATAGGCTTTTAGTGATGATGATTGTAAAATATTATAAAAATACAAGAATATTAAACTGTTGGTAAGCATTATAAGTATTTATTTGACTATATCTTACTGAATTTCATAGAGAGGGAACTACCACAAATATGGTATCGACTATTGTCTACGCAATAAGTTTACCAAAAAAAAAAATAAAACAATTGGGTAGTTTCCTGGGTCAAAAATAAATTATTTTGATTTTTGAGTCCAATTAAATATTGAAAAATAGTTACACTTTCATTCATTCGATTCATTATAGGACGTCTCACCTACCTAAA